>JACXGI010003815.1:0-59041 GCA_016801175.1 Esox masquinongy
GTGAACAGCCAGCCTCTTTAGCAATGACCTTTTGTGTCTTGCCCTCCTTGTGCAAGGTGTCAATGGTCGTGTTTTGGACAGCTGTCAAGTCAGCAGTCTTCCCCATGATTGTGTAGCCTACAGAACTAGACTGAGAGACCATTTAAAGGCCTTTGCAGGTGTTTTGAGTTAATTAGCTGATTAGAGTGTGGCACCAGGTATTTTCAATATTGAACCTTTTCACAATATTCCAATTTTCTGAGATACTGAATTTGGGGTTTTCATTAGTTGTCAGTTATAATCATCAAAATTAAAAGGAATAAACATTTGAAATATATCAGTCTGTGTGGAATGAATGTATACATTATACAAGTTACACTTTTTGAATGGAATTACTGAAATAAATCAACTTTTTGATGATATTCTAATTATATGACCAGCACCTGTATTATGAAACCTTGCAAACAAAGAAAATATAGAAATGTACTTGCTAGCTTGTCTTGACATATTGACTGATTGAGAATGAACATGTAAACGTTGATTTATATCTCTTTATTGAATGCCTGTTATAATTTTTAGTGGGGTATTTTGAACTAAAGTAGGTTAATTTGGTTATTAAAAGTGTTAACTTATTTTTAATGTTTGTAGCTGGAAGGGTTAAAGTATAGAGGAAGAATGGAGTCAAAATGAAATAAATATATAATAAATATAAATATATAGAACTATGGACAGTGCTTCATTTGAAATTAAATAAGTGCAGGAGCTGTCTTTTTCCAAGTTGGTCCATTAGAACAGGGTATATCATAGCCTTAAAATTTCTCCCCTCAAATTACCACAATGACTGGCAGAATCTACAGTACTCAGCATAAACGTGTACACCCCAACATATGTCTCAGAAAATCATCTGTCTCTCTTCAGAATTAATACTTTCTATGGAATCTTATATAATAAAATATTTTCCTGCAAATCTGGTTCATTGGTTGCAAATGAGATATGTCAGTACAAAAAAACAAAACTGAAAGTTTTTGAACAAAGTGATTTCAGACCATGGTGCAAAAATGAGGACACCCCAATGAAGCTGTCGGGAATTAAACTTGGTAAAATGCTAATTAACTGGAATTCAACGACAGACGAGTCTAACCAATCATCACACAAGTTGCTGCAAGATAATTGACAATTAAGGGTGGTATTTAATCTATACAATCTCCCCTAGTCAATGCTGACAATTATGGCACCACATCGAAGAGAAATGTCACAAGTCTTGAGAAAGAAAGTAATTTCTTTACACAAAAAAGGTCAGGGCTAAAAGACAATTAGTAAAGCATTGCTAATCAGCCAGAATATAGTAGCAAAATTTATTAAAATTCAAAAAGCATTCTGAGACATCCAGGCCGTCCACGGAAGCTAACACCTTGAGATGAGCATTTTGTCCTAAGAAGAGTTTGAGGAAAATCGCCATGCAAGTTCATCACAGTTAGCTAAAGCTGTAGAAAGACAAACTAGGGTGAATGTTTCACGTGACACGATACGACGTATGCTGCACAGGAGTGGCATGCAAGGGTGTCGCCAATGAAGGAAGCCACTGCTAAAGCCCACGAACAAAAAAGCCCATTTAGCATTTACCAGGACCCATGTTGACAAAAGTGAAGAATATTGGGACTCCATACTTTCGTCAGATGAGTCAAAGGTCAATCTTTTTGGACCTGATGGCATTCAAGCTGTATGGCGTCGCAAGGGGGAAGAGTACAATGAAAACTGCACGGTACCCACAGTAAAGCATGGTACCCACAGTAAAGCATGGCGGTGGCCGTGTTCTTCTGTGGGGTTGTATGAGTGCTGCAGGTGTTGGGGAATTGCACTGAGGGCATCATGAATTCACAGATGTACTGCGAAATACTGAAAGAAAAGATGCTACCATCTCTCTCGCCGTGCACACTTTCAACATGATAACCCAAGATATACATCCAAGGCCACAGCTGCATTTCTGAGGAAGAACAGGGTGAAAGGGATTCAGTGGCCAAGTATGTCATCTGACCTCAACCCAATAGAAAACCTATGGGGAGTTCTGAAAAGACAGGTCGAGCATCATTCTCCACCCTGCATCCAGACGCTGAAAGAGCTTGTTTTTCAAGAATGGAGAAAGATAGACATAGGAGTATGTCGCCAACTTGTTCACTCCATATCCAGAAGAGTGGGTGCTGTCCTTAAAAATCATGGAGGCCATACAAAATATTAGATTTGGTAGAAATTGTTGTAGGGTGTACTCATTTTTGCAACACCTCATTTGAATAAAATGTATTATTTTCTTATCCTAATGATGTTGACTAACATTTTATGTTCTTAATAAAAGCAAATGTTCAATAAAACTCAGCTAATTTCAGCTAATTGTTCTGGGGTTCACTGAGAAATAGAAATCTTCATTTTCAAAGGGGGTGTAGTGATTTCCACTGAGTATGGTAAGCGTCTCGGGACCAGTTTCAGAAAAGGGTGAGAGGGGAGGCAGGCTGTTCTTCTCGTAGATATACCAACAACAACTTGGAACAGCACAGACTGTGTTCTGATGTACGAGTACTAACACACTTATGCCTCACGTCCACTGACTGCATCAACTGCATTGCATTACGACGGAAATCATTCATTGTCAATGGAGCAGTCCAAAACAATGCGTTGGGAATGTTGCACTGGTCTGCGTTGCATTTCAGATGACGCATGCGTTCAATATTTTCAACTCTTGCATCATTTTCACTATACACAACCGGATGTTTGAAATAACAAAGGAATTATTTGAAGTTGTATATTCCTCAATGGCTTCTTGATGAGGCACCTTATATCATATATAGGCTATATACAGCTCTGGAAAAAATTAAGAGACTGCAAAGCAACAGAAGGGTTCAAATTAAGAGACCACTGCAAATTGAACACTTCTGTTCCTCACTCAAAACTTTCCTTTTCAACTTTTTTGGAAAGGAAAGAAAAAGGTGCAGTGGTCTCTTAATTTTTTCCGGAGCTGTATACTGTACACAACCCTGTTTCCAAAAAAGTTGGGATGCTGTGTAAAATGTAGAGAAAAAAAGAATGCAATGATGTGCAAATTATTTAAACCCTAGAGTCAATAGAAAACAATACAAAGACAACAAATCAAATGTGGAAATTGAGAAATGTTATTGTTTCTTGAAAAATATATGCCCACATTGCAGGGGCGGGGACATCACGAGCCACCCAACCTGCTCCAAATTGATTCAAAATAGGCTCAATCGTTTGTGCTCCATTTGTGCTAGTTGACTATTTTGGGTGAATTTGGAACATGTTGGGGGGCTGAGTGACCTCAGAATGACCTATAAAATATTCTTTAATATTTAAAAAATGACAGCAGCACAAACGAAAATGTTAATGGCACAAACCAGCACAAACGGAGCACAAAAAACTAAGCCTATTTTGCTGAAGTGTCACAATGGCAACAAAAAATTAACGGCTTTAAGCATTTTTAATCAATTGCGCGCGTTAACGTTCACAGCTCTAATTTTATAAAATCATGGCCTATTTCACAATTTCAAGACCTATTTCATAATATCATGACCAATATCATGATTTTTTCATAATATCACAGCCTTTTTCATAATCGCATGATGTATTTCATACTTTTATGGCCTCTTTCATAATGTAATGACATTTTTTAAGATCACTCAGGATTGTCAAAGTGGGTGGTCTTTAGCCGTTAATTTGACAAACATTTCACATTTGCTGGCTACAGGGGATAACGGGCCCTGTCCACTAGGCATTTCAAAGATGAAATTCGGCTGACCATGTTCACGGGGCAGTATGGGATACTTGGCATCAGAAAACATTTGTCTGTTCCTCTTGTCCGCGATATCCCTACCATGCAATCCTCACTACAACCAACACAGTAGGAAACATTAATAATTGCAGTGTCTGTATTTCCAGAGATGTATAATGTTCAAAGTAAAGAAAGCGGCATGGGTAAAGGTGTCCGAGGCTATCCGTGCACCTGGTGGGTTTTATGAAGATGTCCAATGCAAATTATTTCTAGTACGTCCTCATCAAAAACACAAACACTACACTGGCTACTGTACTGCTACACTGCAGCTACTTTCTATGCCTATAGAACAATTAGAATTTTGATTAATTTGGTTGATTAACTTTTCATCAACCTAATTATCCCTTATCCTTAGTTGTGCTGAAATAGTGGATCATCATACTACAACTAGCTACATAACCTAGTCAATCTTCCTTTGTTGATTACAAAACAACAAACCTTTTTGAACAAACATACATGCCCACAAGTGGCCAGCGAAATCTGAACCAAGCGTAGATCATGTTGGCGAAAAGCCAACACGACTAGTGGACAGGGCCCGTAATGCACATGCTAGCGACAGTTCTCTGCTGTCTACCTAGCAACACCTGTTCAAAAGTGTGTTGAAAAAGTTAGGTTTATTTCAATGACTGAGGTATATATAACTTGGAATAGATACATGTTAATTAGCCAGTCTTACTGCCCTGGGATACATACCAACGTTATATAGTATTCTTGATGGTAACCATCTGGATGAGTCAGTGTCTTTTGCTCCTGCCCTCTGCAGCACTGCACATTAGTGTGGTCAATTTCAAGTTAAATAAATATAAAATATGACTGTGGTATTGCTTTAGTAGCCACATAAAAGATGCAAACATACACTCAGTAACCAGAAGCAGGGGCGGACTGGCCATCGGGAGGTTCGGAACTTTTCCCGGTGGGCTGAGCCGACCCGACCCAACTTACGTGGGCTGCCCAGCAGCCGCTCATTATGGGCAATTTTTCCCAGGATGATTGGAATGTTGTGGGCCGCTCGGCTTAACTTCAAATCCTCTCTCCCTGTTTCTCTCTCTGGCACACAAAGTTCTACACAAGGACTACTCACATGGACCGACACATTATTTCAATATTGAAGGGGGAGGAGTGACCCCTGCATGATTGAATTTGTCCAACATTTTAGCAGAAAGGGATTGATCAGTATCTTAAGCAGTTTTTTCTCCTTTTCTTAAAGGTGCCCTATGCAGCATTTTCCATTTAAAATATCTGATAATAACCCTTACATACCATCAGTTAACGTCTCTGGCAGAGTGTCAGGACTGACACTATCCCCAGTGCCATGGTTGCAAATAAAACGTAGAAGGCCGGGACATTTGTAAGTGTGCACTTCCTAGAAGGTGTGTGAGGTGAAGGCCAATGACAAGCTTTGTTTGGGTTCATGTAGCCTACACTGAACGCTCCAGAAACGAAAATATATAGAATCAATGAGAACATAAGAATCAAAGTAAACAATTGAAATCACAGGCTGTTCTAACTTGCATGAATTTCATCACGGCAACTCATAATGTGACTCAATAGAGTGTATGCCCCCTCTGTGCCTGTATACACACCCGACAATGTCTGGGCATTCTCCTGATCAGACAGCAGATGGTGTCCTGGGGGATTTCCTCCCAGACCTGGATCAGGGCATCAGTGAGCACCTGGACAGTCTGTGGCTTTACTTAGCAGCAACAGATGCACCCATACATAACGTCCCAGAGGTTCTCAATTGGATTCAGGTCTGGGGAACGTGAGGGCCAGTCACTGGCATCAATGCCTTCGTCATCCAGGAACTGCCTACACACTCTTGCCACATGAGGCCGGGCTTCGTCCTGCACCAGGAGGAACCCAGGGCCCACTGCACCAGCGTAAGGTCTGACGATGGGTCTGAGGATTTCATCCCGATGCGTAACAGCATTCAGGGTATTGTTGGCTAGCACGTGGAGGTCTGTGCGACCCTCCAAGGATATGCCTCCCCAGACCATCACTGACCCAGCTCCAAACCGCTCATGCTGGATGATTTTGCAGGAAGCATAACATTCACCACGGCATCTCCAGACTCTTTCATGTCTGTCACGTGCTCAGTGTGAATCTGCTCTCATCTGTGAAGATTATTGGGTGTCAATGGTGGACCTGTCTGGTGTTCTCTGGTGAAAGCCAATTGAGCTGCATGGTGCTGGGCTGTGAGCACAGGTCCCACTAGAGGATGTCAGGCCCTCATGCCACCCTCACGGAGTCTGTTTCTGACAGTTTGGTCAGAAACATGCACACCAGTAGCCTGCTAGAGGTCATTTTGTAGGGCCCTGGCAATGCTCCTCCTGTTCCTCCTCACACAAAGGAGCAGATACTGGTTCTGCTGCTGGGTTGATGCCCTTCTACAGACCTGTCCAGCTCTTGTTTAACGCCCCATTTCCTGATATCTCCTCCATGCCCTTGAGACTGTACTGGGAGACACATGCGAAACCACATATGGATGTGCCATCATGGAGGAGCTGGACTGCCTGTGCAACCTGAATGGGCTGCAGGTACCCCCTCATGCTACCAGTAGTGGTACAAGGACACTAGCTATAAGCAAAACTAGAGAATAATCAGTCAGGAAGGATAAGGAGAGAGCAATTGTCTTTGGCCACCACCTGCAAAACCATTCCCTTTTTGGGGGTTGTCTTGCTGTTGCCTCTCCAGTGCTCTTGTTGTCACCTTCATTTGCACCAAAACAGGTGATATTGATTCACAATTTCTTATGCTTCCTAACTGGACAGATTGATATCCCAGAAGTTTAACTGACTTGGTGTTATAGTGTGATCATTATGTTTTCCCTTAATTTTTGCTGGAGCCAGCCAAGAAGAGTGAATATCAGCAGAGCCAGCCAAGAAGAGTGAATGTCACTGACTGACTGACCGACCGACCGACCGACCGACCGTCCAACCATTGTTAAGTAGTGAAGTGGTTAGGGATGTGGAGTGTCATGCAGACGACCGGGATTCAATCCTCACCATTGTTCAGGATAGACTAGAACTTTGCATTATATTGCGACGGACTAACTACACCGACGATGAACATAGTGCGCTCGTTTTCAATTTACATAGCGTAGTTCAAATTGCATTGTGGTTAGCTATTCAACTGTCTATTTGTTTTCTAAAGAAACGAACCAGCCATGGAGTGATTTGTGTCATTGTTTGCATTATAGGTACTCTATAGCTATTAGCCAGCTGTCCCCAACATAGCGTAATAGTTAGAGATTCAGACTGTCATGTTGGCGACTGGGGTTTGATCCTTGCCACGGATCAAACAAATTAGGCGTTAGGATTTGTTCATATTGCTCTCATTTTCGATTTAATTAGCATAATTCACATGGCGTAGTGGTTAGCTATTCAACTGTCTATTTGTTTTCTAATGAAACGAACCAGCCATGGAGTGATTTGAGTAATTGTTTTCATTATAGGTACTGTATAGGTATTACCTAGCCATCTACAGTAATCTCTTTCTAATTTAACATGTTGAATGTAGTGTAGCGATCCTGTTATACCTGTTGTTGGTTTGGATGTTAACTAATGTAGGGAACCATGGAGTTTCCACTAATTGGTTTGGTAATGCAAGTAAAGAGACACCACATCTCTACACACGTGCACCCACACCCGCTGTTTAAATAGCGTAGTGGTTAAAGACGTAGTCTGTCGCAACGTAAACTGTGAATCAAATCCAGCTTGGGCAACAACATTCATCCCTTCTACCTCGAACCAGGCTTACCTGGTTCCTCTTCTTGTTTTGCGCAGCGTTTGTTTTCCAGGTAAAATGTGCGTTCTCAAAATAAGCCAAGGAGGAAGGCTGGCCTTGCAGAAGGCGATTGGCTAGAGTGGGATTGCTGGAACAGAATTGGCTGGAAAGTAGCAGCACGCTCCAAAAATTGGAAATTGATATTCCACTGGCGCTGAACTGTCTGTGTTGCTAAACAACTCTTTGAGGGCTGTATTAGCCTACACAACATGTTTATAGGGGACAAAACCTTTTTTATTGAAAAACCCCTACCTAGTGCAGATTCAAGAATGCTGCTGACAGTGCTTCTCCATCACACAGGCTCAGCCCAAAGGTGATTTTCCTGTCATACCTAAGTCGAGTAGTCCTACAGCAGTTGCGGGAAAATGGCACACATGATATCGCGCTTAGCTCGCTAGCTTCCCATTCATTTTTAGTGGTGTTTATTATAATGTTATTTTAAAATCTAGCAGTATTTTCTCCTCCTGTTGGTTAATGTTGAATGTGTGCTAGCTAGCTAACCAAACTATAAATCTAATATATTATTATAATATATATTAGAATAAATATATTTTTGTTAAAATAAATTAAAACTAGATTATACAATAATAGATTATACAACTTATGTCACGGTTACGGTGGTGTGCAGGAGAGGAACCAGGCGCAGGCATACTCACGTTCGGCGGTTTTTATTGACACCAAAACCAAAAACCAAACAACGAACGGAAACGATATACGCTAAAGTGAATGAAATGAAAATGCGCAACAAGCGACTTATAACAAAACATCCAAACAGTAGCACCGCAACCACTCACCAATACACACAAAGACAAGCAACAATGATCCACAAATGCGGGGAGCAGAGGGGAAACATTTAAACATGTACAAATGATGAGATAGGGACCTGGTGTGCATGATTAAAGACATGTGACAGAGACAAGTCCGGGGATGCGTTTGTGCTTGATGGGAAACTGCAGGTGCACGGAACGGTGGCGCTGCTGCTCACCGTATCGTGACAACTTAATAGTTTAAAGTATAGTAGATACAAAAAAATGCAGATACAGAATCTGAGAAAAGCAAGAGGATGGAGGCAGGGTACAATATAAAGAGAAAAACACCAGAGGAAAGACAAGAGATGCAGACAGTTGAAATTAATGCAGAAGGATCCACCAGTAGTTGATTAGCCCACTTCACAAGCCCATTATCAGAAATGGAGTCAATTACCGTGATAAGTAGCAAAAAAAAAATTGTCGCAAAAACGGGGGCACGCTCAAGCATTCCACTTGTGCTGTAGCAAACAAACGGTGGATTATTATAATAAAAATGTATTTGTGAAGTCAAACAATTTTATTGTTAAAATATAATTATAATACTAATTAAACTAATAATTATAGTAATTATACTTATAATTATAGGAAATATTATAGTAATTATAGTACGTATAATAATTATAGTAATTGACAGTACTTTAACAATTACATAATTTGACTTCACAAATATCTTTTTATTATAATAATCCCCCCCCCCCCTATGGGCCATTCCACTTCATGTTCCTGGGCCGATATTTTACCCCAGTCCGCACCTGACCAACCACTCCAAAAATGGATCACACCTGCAGCAACTACATGATACCATTGTGTCAGCATGAATCAACAACCCTGTGGATTGTTTCCGATGACTTGAAACATTCGAGCTGCTCCTGGATACCAGAGTGTGTTTTATAGAAACAGGCAATACAAGGGAATCATAGCAAACATACCTGAAACTGAAAGGTCAGCTCTTCCTTGTCAATGTTTTTTTCTGTGAATGTTATTACTTTTGGTTTGGCCTCCCTGTAAAAAGCAAGTTAACCGGAAATAAAGTTGAACTGAATGTAATTAAATTCAAAATCTGATACAGCACAAATAAGTAGTATCCGGGAAGATACATTTCAGTCATAACTTACCCAGTCATTTGGACCTTTAGGGAATTCTTTATTCCAAAGTGGAATGTCTTAAAATCCAGTACCTGGGTGCCACCATTCTCACTAAAAACAGCGATAGTAGGGAAAATAGCATAATTTTATTTAGATCAATCCTAAGATAATATAACAAGTTACGAAAGGAAAAACTCATACTATACCATGTTAGATTTGCTGTGATCTCAGCATCTCGCATCTCAGATTTTTTGTTCGAAAGCTGCCAGTCAATGGATAAATTAACCTATGGTGTCAAAGCAAAAACAAGACATGTTGACAGATTGAGGAAAAGGACCCTTCAATTTTGAAGATAGACATTTGGTTTTGTAATGCTAAAAAGCTTTACTTAGTTAATGTGGTGTTTCTGTACCTGTTTATTTTTTTTTAACACTGGATGTGAGACAAAACACTTCAATAAGGAATTTGTCTCTGTAACTTCATTTTCACAAACAGAGCCTTCCATTTTCTGTGAATAATGAACAGGATCTTAATTTCCAAGTTAAAATCTTGTTCTGAAGACTCATTTGTATTTTTGACAGGCAAAATTACCGTTGTGGATTTAAATAGAAGCATGTTGGGGTATGCCAGAACAAGTGTTGTCTTGTAGGCACTATCCCCAGTGTTGGTCAAATTGAAGTCAATTTTCAAGTTCTTCGTCAATCCAATTGTTACCATTTCCTGGCTGATAGACAAATGACAAGATATAATGGGGAAGAAATGATTTAGATCAGTATTCAGTCCATTTTGGGATATTTTAAAAAAGATTTTGTTTATAGATATGAGATGCTATATCAATATCAATAAACTATTGTGATTAAAAAATGATTTACCTCAGCCTTGAATCCGATAAAGAAATATGTTCCTTGCATTCATTCTGCATCTCACAGTCCTTCTCAAATGTAATCTGACATATTCAATTGACAGCAGAAATAAAAACACAATTATTATTTAAATTAAGAATTATTAAAGTTTTGTAAACTTTTTGGAGTAAACTCACCACTTCTGTGAACTCTGTGGGAGTAGAGTAGTTCAGAATATGGAGAGATGGATCAGTGATATTCAATTTGTAGTTGAGTCTGATCACTATAGGTGAGAAGCAGTCATCGCAACTCTGAAAGAGAAAAAAAAACTGTGCCTATTAGTGGCATAGCGCAGTTTTGTGATATCAGGTCCAAGCTAGGCCCTTGAAAATGTTGTAATTTTATCACTTCAGTACAAGACATAGACACTCAGAGCATGCTTGGATTTTGTGTAACTCGAAGTGATGGAGTTTCACCTCGAAGCGCAGACTTTGACATGATAAAATCACGGCTCTGCACACATTGATACTCCTTATTTGTGTTGAATTAATGAATCAGCTTTTCTAAAACCACTTACCTTGGAACCCACCAGCTGTTTTCAGGGTCAACAACTGTCCACTTGGTTAACTGTCACACAGACAGTTGTCAGTGCAGACCTCAGTTTTTCTCTCCCACATTACATCTCTGCAGTTCATTCAGAGTCAACTCAAGAGAAAAGCTGCCTGGCTCTCATCTCAGACTACTCTATCCTTGGGTATTAAACTGGACTCCACTTGCTGAGGCAGATGGTGTCAACAATTGCAATTATTTCTGTCATGGATACAAATGCCTTAGCATTGAATGCTTTCTGTGCACCTGAAGCATCTCAGTTGTGCCTCCAGGTAACCCTGAGAGCTAGAATGGGCAGAATCATATCACATATGGTGATTGCGCCAGACATGTCCCTCAGAGTGGAGAGTGCTGTGAGTCAGCACAAAGTGCGCTGCACAGACAGTATATTACCTGGTGTTTCTATTGATTTACTTCTTGCGAAGGCTTTGCAGACCAACACTGTTAAATCAGCGTGTGCTGGTATTGACCGACAACAGGACAGCAGTGGCGTATGTCAATAGCCATGATGGTACCCATTTCCTGTTGGAGGTAGCTCTCTCCCTTCTAGTATGGGCAATGCCCGCCTTCAGTCACTGCAAGTATTTCAACTTGAGTGCGGATCACCAGGGGTGAGACCCGCTCTTTGAAGTGGAGGCTTTAGTCCTTGGTAGTTTTAAGTGTTGTAATTATTTTGCAGGCTCTGCATATATGTGCTTCTATGCCAGAGCTGCCAATCGCACTCTCTTTTAAATATAATTAGCAAGTCTTATTTGAGACTGTTTATACTTCACCGTAACGATTAAAAGACATTCATTATGTGTATCATGGATTTACAGTAGATGCCTCAGAAACCTACCATATAAACCAGTTTGAGGGTAAAGCAGTTTGCATCAGATTGTAAAGTGAAGATGCCTTCCCCCTTTGACTCGTCTTTAAAAAACAGACGCTTTTTGTTCTGACCTGCATCCACATCAATGTTGTAATATATGGAGAGGTCACCATCTGAAATGAGAAACACATAATGGAACAAGATAAGTGATAATGTAGCTAGGAGCAAATACGTGTTCTAGTTTATCCACTCAGACAACAGGTGATGGAAACTGTATTGCACGTACAGTAAGTATGTCTCGTTTTTGGAAAGCAGATCTCCAGGGTGAAATCCTTCTTGATGTTTATGTTAGCCTGCTCAGATAATGGGATAGTCCTTGGTATAATGTCCAGCGTAGGATTAAATGTGATGACAGGGATTGTTCTAAGAGATGTGCAGAGTTCAGGGATGAAATGAACGGCAGTAAAATGAACAGCACATAGACTCTTTAAGACCTGTTACCCAGAACCATAAATCAATTTATACATCCTGCTGAGATATATTTTTGGGTTGTAGGTAGCACAGTTTTCTAAAAGCATACAAATATTAAACATAGTGGTGGACATATCCATTATAGATCTTACTGTCTATATACTCTGTGCTGTCTATACTCACTTCAGAACTGTGACAGCACTTTGGCTACCAACGCTGATGTAAAGCTGCCTTTTGTCGTTTTCATCTTTTCTGTTAGAGAAGGCACTTACAGACTGGCCAAAGTGGCGGAGTTTCACATCCACATCAGCAGCTGAAATTCTCTAAAAGCAAAAACAATTCATGAGCACATTTCATGATCAAAAACCACATGGCAATTTATCAACACACTGCACTTTGTTATGTTTAGGGTTCCGTATTAAATAAAGATCATTGCAAGAGACAGCATATCAGCAAGGCTTCTGCTAAATCACCTGTGAGTGCTGCCTCTGTAGTTCTTGGCCTCCATTATAGATATAGATGCTTCCAGAACAGCCATATCTGTCGTCTTCCTCCAGAGGAGCGCCAACTACCACGTCGTCGTACCCGTTCCCATCCAGGTCCTCAACGGCAGAGATGGCTGAACCAAACCTGGCAAACACATAGTTTTCCAGACCCTGCCATTCCAAGGGCTCCTTAAGAAACTTGCCCTGGGACAAAACCATTACAAACGTTAGAAAAGTACATTAATGAAAACCGAATGAAAATTGAATGTCAGTGTATTTGCACTGACCTTGTTTATCTTAAAAATGAACACTCTGCCCTCCTCTCCTTTCTGGTGGAAATACGGTGCTCCTACAAGCAAGTAGTCTGTCTTGGTGTCCCGGTTAATGTCCAGTGCACATAGCACAGAACCAAAGTAAGAGCCCACCTAAAAAGTGGAGATTTTGTTTATTATTATATAGGTTATACAATATAGCAGCAAGCATCAGGTTGTGTAATATCTAACAGTTGAAACCAAATACTGAGTTAATTTCCCAGTTTAGCAGTCAAAATATACCTTATATCTGTTATACACAAGGCCAACGACAGGGGGAGCACACTTCCTTTCACCATGCTTACTAACTAGCAAGGCGTGAAAGTCAGGAAGAGAAAAAGAGAACATGAATATTGTAAAGCCAGACATTTAACCTTGATTTAGGATGTAGATGACAAGAGTAAAGGTTCTAAGTGACTTGGGGGTTATTATCGGGTCTCATCCAGGATGACAAAGACTCCTGAATTTAAAGATCAATGACATTTTCCAGGGTTAGGGTCAAATTCTGTGCACACATCTGTTTAAATCCCACATTTGTCCTGTCCTTAAATGAACTATAAGTCAGTAAGTCTTTGAAATTGTTGTATGTTGCATTTATATATTTTTTCAGTGTTCATTGGTTTGCAAATGCAATTGACGTGTATGCATTCTCTTAGGGTAGCCTGTGATTCCTGACACACCCCAAGGGCCCTGCCCTACATAACAAAAATTAAGCTAGGCCGATATAAAAAATTAAAAAGCAAAACATTTTGAGGGCGTAAAAACTCAGGGTATATTTTTTTTGCCGGACTGCGTAATCAGAGCCGGCCTAGAAGAGTGAATGTCTCTTGCTGAGTCCGTCTGTCCCTGACTGACTGACTACTCCTTGTTAAATAGTGTAGTGGTTAGAGACGCGGGCTACGGAACAACAGATCCCATGTTTGACTCCTGTAACAATCAGAATCAGCTTTATTCGCCAGGCATATGAGGAATTTGACTCTGGATTATACAGGCTCATGATGTGCTTACTCATAAAAAACTTAAACAAAGGACACTCAACAAGAGTCACCGAATACAATATACAGTACACATAATAAACCAAACAACAACATAGATTATGCCTGAGGTTCAGGACAAACAAAAACTTTGCTGGCTATAACTTTATGTAGCTACATAACAGCAAGCCTAAAATAAAACAGTTCTGGTGCATATAAGGATTTGTTCAGGATAGACAAACACTTCGCCGCCTACACGATACTCTCGTCTTTTCACTTGACAAAAAAGTCAGTTAAACATAAAAATGACAGACATTAAACATAAAATGACAGACTAGATTGTTAACTATATCGCCTTATATAATTCAATGATGGCTTTTATTTTGAAAATGGAAATCTGAGTTAGCGCTGCTAGCATAATATCCTGCTGCTAGAAGAACAGCCATCACTAGTTTACTGTTATACTGTGACTATTTCTGGTGGATTTTCGAATTATGTCTTAGCATTTCTTCAGGATAGTCAAACACTTCGCTGGCTACACGATTCTCTCGTCTTTTCACTTGACATAAAAGTCCCTAATCGTCACCTATATTGATACAGTAGTTCTTACATTCACGAATGGCAAATAAGCTGTTAAAACGGCCAGTGGCAAAAGCCATACAGTTTATAGATGCTATTTGTGGTGGAGGTAAACTTAATAAGAAACGTTTCTAAATTTAACACAATGCGTAATGGCGTCTAGCGACATATTACTGGCTACTAAGCTTTTAAAACGTGCAGTGGCAAAAAGTAATAAAGTTCATAGATACAATTTGTGGTGGATGTGAACTTCATAAGAAACGTTACTCAGTTTAACACAATGGTTAATGGTTTCTAACGAAATATTCAAACTTGACGTGATGTTAATGCATGACAACATTATATAATGTCAATATGCTATACTGACACCTGGCAAATGGTCAGCTCTGTGGTGTTGTGGTTAAAGACACAGCCTTTCACGTGAGCGACCTAGGTTAGAATCTTGAGAAGGCAGCCGACCTAGGTTAGAATCTTGAGAAGGCTGCCATTGAGAAGGCAGCCAATCTTGAGAAGGCAGCCAGAAAGCAGCCAAGATTCTAACCTAGAATCTTCTCAAGCTAGCAACAGCACTCTTCACCAGTCACCAGCCTTCCCAAAGCGAAATCAGTGTAAATTTCATCCACAAAAAACGACCAAAATATTTGTAATATACCTATTTTTTAGTGGCAGTTGACAGGATAACTGACTAAATAGAAACAGAAAAAACAAAAACATTTGACAAAATTACAGACTTGACAAAATTATCTTTGTGACAATAGTCATATAACTACAATAGTTGTATAGGAGGATTTTGGAAAAAGTTTCTCAGTGTTTTTTTCATGAGGCGCTTTCGGATGTCATCAAAAGACATAACACTGCTTGACATCACTGCCTGGTTCCAGCAGTAATCGTAGCCTTTCTTCTCCTAATCTCCCCCCCAGCACAGAGCTATATAGCGCTGTCCTTGGTGTTGGACAATGATCAATAGGCTATATAGCGCTGTCTGTTAATTGTGCTGACGCGATTGTACTTTTGTAGTTTAAACTGTTTTTTAAATTTCTCTCTTTTCCATTACTGAATATGTATAGTTAAAGGTAGACAGCCATCAGTCTATTGACGTAGAAGGCAGTCGTATAAGCTAAAAGGTTGAGATACATTTTGAGGGGTTTGGGGAGGGTCCTCGAGCTCCGACCTTAGGGGGAGGCCTCTGCAAAGTCCAGGCCGCCACTGAATAGCCTACCTGATTACCCAGCAGCTTCTCTTGCACTATGTGGGAAGTTCCATCAAAGACAAAGACTGCCCCAGTCAGGTTATGACGAGGGGCCCCTGAGATGTAAAGAATCCCAGAGTCGGCCATAGCAGACACCACACTGTAACCTGTGACAGACAAATGTCAGAATTTGAATGAAACAATCCTTCAAAAATGTCAAAAAATGTCTGTGTGTGGAACTCCACGTCACATAACCTACCTAAATAGGAAAATCTTGACTCTGACGATGATCCATCTAAGAAGGTTATCTTTTCCTCCCTGTGTTTCTTTAAGATCACTCCACCACTCCAGTCGTTGGCACCCACAGCACCAAATAAAAGGGATCCCTAGTATAAGGAGGCAGCGGAAGTTGCTAGTCAGAAGCTAAGAAAACACAGAGACGAATCTGAGGCCTGTGAATAGATATAATATTAAGATCCTCAAACTGCCTGTCACATGTTGTCACATTTCCCAGCCCTCAATATATGAGAAAAAAAGTTAGACCATGCCACTCTAGACTGCAGCCTTGATCAGATAACCAAACATAGAAATATGAGACCAGTGCATAAAAATACTTACATCAAGTGCAATGTGAGTGCTGAATCCAGCCTCTGCAAGTTGAAATTGAAACCCCTCTCCTTTCCTTATTCCTGGTTCATAAATCAATCAGATTCAATATCATACAAAAGTCAGTAAGAAGAATATAACAGGGTAAAAAGTCACATTTATTGCCATCAGTGGCACTCACACTGATCAGCCAAAACATTATGACCACCTGCCGTATGCTGTTGGTCCTCCTTGTGCCACTGAAACAGCGACGACCCGCCGAGGCATGGACTCTACAAGACCCCTGAAGGTGTCTCATGGTTTCTGGCACCAAAACATTAGCAGCAGATCCTTCAAGTCCTGTAAGTTGCAAGGAGGAGCCATCGTGGATTGGACTTGTTGGTCCAGCACGTCCCACAAATGCTCATTCGGATTGAGACCTGGGGAATTTGGAGGCCAGGGCAACACCTCAAACTTTTCATCATGTTCCTCAAACCATTCCTGAACAATGTGTGCAGTGTGGCAGGGCACATTATCCTGCTGAAAGACGCCACTGCCATCAGGGTATACCACTGCCATGAAGGGGTGTGCCTGGTCTGCAACAATGTTTAGGTAGGTGGCACGTGTCAAATTGACATCCACATGAATGCCCGGACCCAGGGTTTCCCAGCAGAACATTGCCCAGAGCATAACACTCCCGCCACAGACTTGTCGGCATTCCACAGTGCATCCTGGTGCCATCAATTCCCCAAGTAAACGAACCATACTTACACAGCCGTCCACGTACTGTAAAAGAAAATATGGCTCATCGGACCAGGCGACCTTCTTCCACTTCTCCATGGTCCAGTTCCGACACTCGCGTGCCCATTGTAGGCACTTTTGGCGGTAGACAGGGGTCATCATGGGCACTGATTGGTCTGCGGCTGCGCAGCCCCATACGCAGCAGGGTGTGACACTGTGTTGTGACTCATTCCTCCCATAAACATCATTAAACCTTTATGTAAAAAATATGTGAGTTTTGCCACAGTTTTGTGTCAGTTCCTCCTCGGACTTTGGTTGGTAGGCCTCATCACTGCTGACTGGGAGCACCCCACAAGCCTTGCCATTTCAGCGATGCTCTGACACAGTCATCTGGCCATAACAATTTGTCCCATGTCAAAGTCACTCAGGTCTGTACTGCTGCCCATTTCTCCTGCATTCAACATGTTTACTACGAGAACTGATAGTTCGCTTACCATCTAGTCTACTCAGACCTTGACATGTGCCACTGTTAGGAGATGATCAACGTTATTCACATCACTTGTAAGTGGTCATAATGTTTTGGCTCATTAGTGTACAGTGGCTCTTAAATGTATTCAACCCTTTGGACTTCTCCACATTTTGTGTTAGAACATAAAATCTAAATGGACGTAATTACACAAAAATAGTCCATAATGGCAAAGTAAAAGCTAAAATCTAATAAATTACAAATACAAAACAATTAATTGCATTATTATTCAGCCCATCAGTCAATATTTGGTAGAGGTGCCTGTGAAGAGAGTAGTCCACAATGTTGTATGAGATCTTCAGTTTCTTGGCAATTTCTCTCATGGAATAGCCTTCATTTCTCAGAACAAGAATAGACTGATGAGTTTCAGAAGAAAGTTCTTTGTTTCTGGACATTTTGAGCCTGTAATCAAACCCACAATTGCCGATGCTCCAGATACTTAACTAATCTAAAGATGGTCAGTTTTATTACTCCTTTAATCAGCACAAAAGTTTTCAGCTCTGCTAATATAATTGCAAAAGGTTTTTCTAATGATCGCAATGAGCCATTGGAACATAGGACTGATTTTTGCTGATAATGGGCCATTGTACACCTATATAGATGTTACATTAAAAAATCAGCTGTTTCCAGCTACAATAGTCATTTACAACATTAACAATGTCTACACTGTAAGTATATGTATTCATTTTTGTTAAAGGGATAGTTTGTCCTAGATCTGCTCAAGGTAAGTGTTATTTCTCCCAAATATGAATCTAGGATGAACTATCCCTTTAAGATTTGTACTAAAGGACTCAGGGACCATCCAGACTCAGGTGCATTTAACCTGAAATCATATGATACACCATAATGCCACATAGGTGGAATGCTTCAACTAACTGTGACTTCTAAAGACAATTGGTTGCACCACAGCTCATTTAGGTTTCATGGCAAAAGGGGTCAATACTTACGCACTCATTTATTTACTGTAATATAGGTTTGTAATTAATTCAAAGAATTTGTGGATTTTAGTTTTCATTTAGACATTATCGATTTGTTTTATGCTAATCACTGGCAAAAACTCCAAATGAAATCCAATTTTATTTCATGTTGTCACATAATAAAATGTGGAAAAGTCAAAGGGGTGTGAATAATTTTGCGAGCCACTGTTCTGTATATGACAATAATAGAACACAATCTAAAGGTAGACTGACTAGAACAGCTGTAAGTTTTACCTTCGATTCCTTGAATGATACTCGTCTGTAACGTGGAGAGGATTTTTTCCAAGGCCTTATAGTCTTGAACCATGAACAGGGTACTGTTATTGGAGCTAATTTTCTCCATTTCATCTTTTTTAGTTTCATTCCCAACCTGTGATCCATAAATGTAGAGTTAAGATCCACAGTTTCTGCAGTTTTAAATAAAATGGAAAATATATCATTTAAATGATAAATAAAAAAAATGAATAAAAAAACTTGTAACATATCTAATGGTGTCTACATTTAATGATTTATTTCACAATTTCATATTTCATGATTTATTTATTTCATGGTTGCAGTCATTGTGAAATCTGTCATTATTGAATCCGTCATTTCACCCATCAAAGTTGGAATGGTAGTCTCTACCGAATACTGCTTTTTGATTGGTGCATTGACTTCATTCTGTGGCGCTTAGGCATCAACATGGCTTCACTGGATCAGCAACCGATTTAGATATGAACGACATGGGCAGCAGCCCAGGGCGGCTTCCTGCTGGGGGCGTCACGAGGTGAACGCCCAAACAAATCGGAATGGTGACAATTGCGTGATCGGTTTTCTATCGCTCATTTCCATTTACGTAAATTTCACCGTTTGGGACTGTGGGTCAATTAACCTTGGGAGTAGGCGCCCAGATTCTTGTTTGTGAGCTAGGCCATTGGCGGTTCTGGCTTGAATGGCTCCCTGGGCGAACCCCCGTTCAGCGTCCACCACCCCATATAAATCTAAAATATATACAATAAATATGACTACAACCGATTAGTAAAATCAGTCACACTACGAAATTTTACCGAATCAACCACAATTCATTCATAATGAATTGAATTGAATGAATATATACATATATACATCATTTTTTTCTGGTTTGTGTATGAAATTGTGAAATGAATTGTTAAAACTAGAAATACACCATTGAATATGTTACATGTTTTTATTCATTATTTTCTTTATCATATAAATGATATATTTCCCTTTATATTTACTTATTTCATGGTGTTTATATTTATTTAATAATGTCCCTAAAATTCCTCCATTTGCAATGACTGCGACCATGAAAGAAATAATTAGTAAAATATGAAACTGTGAAATTAATCGTTAATTGTAGAAATACACCATTAAATATGTGGCATGTTTTTTATTCATTCTTTTATTTATCATTTAAATGATATATTTCCCTTTATATTTAATTATTTCATGGTGTATATATTTATTTAATAAAGTCTCTAAAATTCCTCCATAGTCTGCAGACCAGGAGCGGAGGTTGCGTATTCTGAGAGTTGCTGCCTGTGGCATTTGAATTGTCTGTATAATGTCAAGAGAATATGGTTGTATGATCTACCAGGCCTGAAAGGAATGCACACTGTAATATGAATATGCAACACTGTAACATTTTAGTGGCATACGACATAGACAATTTTGTCTTTGTGGCTGTGGAATCTTCAGGGTGATTACAGCCTACAGACCATCTCGTCAAATCTTACACCGAGGTAATTAGGGTGATTACAGCCTACAGACCATCTCGTCAAATCTTACACCGAGGTAATGACAACTACCTAGCTAGGTAACATTAGGCTAGCTATGTCAAGGTTGCTAAATGATCATCCTTATTATAAGTTTAGTCCACAAACCTGAACTAACTTAGCTAGCTAGCTACACAGACACAAATCTGTTCACTAGCCCAAGTGTATGATAGCCATGTTTGAGCTGTGATCAATTACTTCATATTTTGCTGGCTAACATTATAGCTAGTTACTATAGGATGAATGTGTAGCCATGGTGAGCAATGATGAATGGGACCAAAATGCCAAGCCTCAACATGCGGCATCATCTTGACTTGTCTCTGATGCCACCCTGTGTACCTGTACATTGCGTTTTGATTGTTTAAATAAACTTTGCCTGCGCGTCAAACTCCTGCCCCCAGAGTCTACATTTGTTTTTTTTGTATGAGCCTTGATACACTATGGGCTGGTTTCGCAGACACAGATTCAGCCTAGTCTGGGACTAAAAAAATCAAGTTCAATAGAAAACTCCAATCCTATTTTTTTTTTATTCCTAGACTAGGCTTAATCTGTGCTTGCGAAATAAGTACATCCATATCCATACAAATATAGGTCCGGTGTATATATAGTTACAAATATAGGTCCGGATTATAACCCTGCTGAACTCTGTGACCCATCACTAACCATCCCCCCCACCTCTCAGAGACCTTGTTCCACTACTCCTTTTGTACAACTGGACTCTGACACTGCCTTACAAAGTTTGATAATGGAGATTTTCAGTTGTTACATGTACGTGTCTACCTCGGGAACCTCACTGCTGCTATACCAACATTTCAGTTCACATGCATTTAGCACATTCAATTTGCCTTCATTGTACATTTAGAATCGTACTTGCATTTCTCAGTTGTTATATATAATGTATATGTCTACCTCTGGGATCTCATTGCTGCTGCCTCTGCATCCCGGTTGCACATGCTACCTTACTCCTTCAATTTGCCTTAATTGCACATTTAGAATGCGATTTGTACACTATATTTCATACTGTAAACATACACTATATTTCATACTTGTTTAATTTCTGCCCTCCTGTATTTGCCTTAATTGCACATCTTTACATTCCACTTGTAATATAAATATACTTAATACTTTCATTTTCTGCCCTCTTCTAATTTCACTTCTGGTTAGATGCTAACTGCAATTCGTTGTACTGTACTTGTACTTCTTCAATGACAATAAAGTTGAATCTAATCTAATCTGAATATTTACGATGTCTCAGCACACACACAAAACAAAATGTTCATATTTGATTAAACATGTTACATAGTTAATGAGATTAATCAACATATTCCAAAAAGCGAACTCACCCCAATTGCAAATCTGAGGATATTCTTTTCCTCAGACAATTTTGTTGCGTTTTGCAAAAATGTTTTATCCCAATTGGATATTGCTCCATCTGACACCACTATCATGATTTTCTTGGAGCCCTCTTTGGACCCATTGGCAGGAACGAAAACATGTTCACTGAAATAATACATTCAAAAAAATGTCAAAACAATGTAATGCCTTTTGATATATAACTAATAAAATTATCTAGGTCAATACTTACATTGTATAGATCATGGCTGAAGCAGTTATTGTGGCTTTCAAGATCTGTTTAATGTTGTTGACTGTTTTAAAAGCTGTTGGTCCGTCTGTCTCATTCAGTGACAGTTCGGTTCTGATTTCCGATCCATACTGAACAACAGCAAATTCACACTGTAAATAGAGAAAACATTCACTCAACATATGATGACAGTCTTGTACCTACCCTTTCCATTTTCACTTAATGTTGTTTTCGTATTTTGGGGGAATGTGTTTAGGTTTGGGGAAGGTGTATTGTATTGGGAGTGTGTCATTGGATTGTATTTTGAGCTATTGGGGGGGGTATTTTTATTGGGGGTGTGTAATTGTATTTGTGGTTATGTTGTTCACTTTTGTGGGGAGTATTTTTATTCGGGGTGTGTAATTGAATTTGTGGTATGTTTTGCACTTTTGGGGGGGAGTATTTTTATTGGGGGTGTGTAATTGTATTAGTGGTTGTGTTTTGCGCTATTGTGGGGAGTATTTTTATTGGGGGTGTGTAACTGTATTAGTGGTTGTGTTTTCAGCTATTGGGGGGAGTATTTTTATTGGGGATGTTTAATTGTATTAGTGGTTGTGTTTTGCGCTATTGGGGCGAGTATTTTAATTGGGGGTGTGTAATTGTATTTGTGGTTGTGTTTTGCACTTCTGGGCCAATGTAGATCACAGATAATGACATGAAATAATGTAATCATATCCGTATCGGTAAATGGGTCATATGCATTACTTGTTTTGTCCAGGTACTCGGCACACACGTAGTATATACCTTAAATTAAATTGTAGGTTGAACAGCCCCATTTAAACGTGGTAGCATTCTGGCCAATACATTTCTGTCCACTAAGGGCAGGCATGAATGTAGAAAACACTTGATAAAGACCAAAGTTGTTTAAATTGAATGGTGTTCGTGGATAGTAGGGGAGCTCACAGTACTTACCACAGTCAAATGACACAAATTATGCATGTCAACACAATATACATTTGATTACTACAGTTAACTCTTTGAATCAACATTAATGCATTAAAGGTAACCAATATTGCTAGTTTGAGGCTTGTAAACTAGCACATTTCCTAACATCCACTTTCCTGCTGACTAACTGGCTGCCATTTCCTAGAGCACATTGTTTCTAAACAACAAATCTTTTGTTGAAGTGTGCAATAATGTTGCTCAATACTTACATTAAAACATTTCTCCCAAACCTTTTCCATCACAGTTCTGATAAATCCTTTTGCCCTTTCAAAATCATCACTTGAAATGCTACCAGATCCATCAAGTATGATTGCAATCTCTGTCCCAGGATCTTAAAAGAAAAAGAAAACAACACATTGTAGACGAGTGAAAAAAACATACCAGAATTAAGATTATGACATGCTGCAACTTCACTTGTATTTGTGATGAATGTAGACCCACCATCCTCCTCATTATCTTCATCGTTGTTGTTGTTGTTGTTGTTGTTGTTGTTGTTGTTGTTGTTGCTGCTGCTGCCCTTCATATATTTTTTGCCCATTTGATCTACAAAATAAAAAAACACATTAGTTAAATACAGTGAGGGGAAAACAATATCTGATCCTCTGCTGATTTTGTACGTTTGCCCACTGACAAAAAATGATCAGTCTATAATTTTAATGGTAGGTTTATTTGAACAGTGAGAGACAGAATAACGACAAAACAAGAAACCAGGCGAGCCTAGTTCAGCCGGCCCGCAATGTTCCCCATCAAGATTCAAACCCGGGTTGTCCACTGTGTCGTTAACCACTACACCACGGAGCTGCACATTTGCCGAGTGTATGTATAGCCTCTTGTGCCACTGGCCGTTTTAACAGTTAATTGGCCATTCGTGAATGACATTGATACAGTTAAACTGACTAACGTTTCTTACTAAGTTAACCTCCACCTAAAATAGCGTCTATATATGGCGTTTGCCACTGGCCGTTTTAACAGCGTATTAGCCAGTAATTAGCTTTACCGGTATCTACTAACTTACTGGAATAGTCACAAGAATTGAGCAATTGCTAGCGAGTCTGCCAAAGCTATTTCATTTCATGGCATAAGAACGTATTTTTTTCTTTCATGGCAAAACAGCATACTTTTTTCTTTCATTCGTGAATGACATTGATACAATAGCTATCAATAAAGGTGACAATAACTTTTTCATCAAGTGAAAAGATGAGAGAATTGTGGAATCTACAAGAAATAATGAATAAATGTCGATGCACTCAATAAATTCGAACATAGGTCTTCCACATGAGGCACTGTCCTTAACCACAACGCCGCGGCATTACACGTTTCAGCAGTCGCTAGACACCATTGAGGATTGTGTTAGACTGACTAACGTTTCTTATTAAGTTTACCTCCACCATAGCATCTGTGAACTGTATGGCTTTTGCCACAGGCCGTTTTAACAGCTTATTAGCCAGTAATAGGCTTACTAGTGTCTACTAACTTCATAGGAATAATCATAAGAATTGAGCAATTGCTAGCGAGACTGAAGATTAACCTTTCCATGCCAGAAACAGTCGCAATATAACCATATAGAGTTTCAGTTAAGGCTTACTATAACGTAACTACTGTATGTTGTAACCAGCAAATGTGTTTGTCTATCCTGACCCAAAACGCATGCACGGATGCGTACTTCAAAAATCCACCAGAAACAGTCGCAATATAACCGTTAAATGTTTTATTTCAGGCTTACTATAATGTAGATACTGAAGGTTTTAACCAGTGAAGTATTCGTCTATACGGAATAATTCATAATGCGTAATTACGAACTCGGGACCTATAGTTTATGGGTCTGCTTCTCTAATCATTACGCTGTTTAACAAGGTGTAATCAGTCAGTCAGTCAGTAAGAGACATTAGCCCTTCTTGGCTAAAAATCCAGAAAAATGCATGTCAAAAATGTTATAAATTGATTTGCATTTTAATGAGTGAAATAAGTATTCGACCCCTCTCAATCAGAAAGATTTCTGGCTCCCAGATGTCTTTTATACAGGTAACGAGCTGAGATTAGGAGCACTCCCTTTATTAAGAGTGTGCTCCTAATCTCAGCTCGTTACCTGTATAAAAGACACCAGTGCACAGAAGCAATCAATCAATCAGATTCCAAACTCTCCACCATGGCCAAGACCAAAGAGCTGTCCAAGGATGTCAGGGGCAAGATTGTAGGCCTACACAAGCCTGGAATGGGCTAAAAGACCATCGTCAAGCAGCTTGATGCGATTATTCGCAAATGGAAGAAACACAAAAGAACTGTCAATCTCCCTCGATCTGGGGCTTCATACAAGATCTCACCTCGTGGAGTTGCAATGATCATGAGAACGGTGAGGAATCAGCCCAGAACTACACGGGAGGATCTTGCCAATGATCTCAAGGCAGCTGGGACCATAGTCACCAAGAAAACAATTGGTAACACACTACGCTGTGAAGGACTGAAATCCTGCAGCGCCCGCAAGGTCCCCCTTGCTCAAGAAAGCACATGTACAGGCCCGTCTGAAGTTTGCCAATGAATATCTGAATGATTCAGAGGAGAACTGGGTGCAAATGTTGTGGTCAGATGAAACCATGCTCTTTGGCATCAACTCAACTCGCTGTGTTTGGAGGAGGAGGAATGCTGCCTATGACCCCAAGAACACCATCCCCACCATCAAACATGGAGGTGGAAACATTATGCTTTGGGGGGTGTTTTTCTGCTAAGGGGACAGGACAACTTCACCGCATCAAAGGGACAATGGACGGGGCCATGTGCCGTCAAATCTTAGGTGAGAACCTCCTTCCCTCAGCCAGGGCATTGAAAATGGGTCGTGGATGGGTATTCCAGCATGACAATGACCCAAAACACACGGGCAAGGCAACAAAGGAGTGGCTCAAGAAGAAGCACATTAAGGTCCTGGAGTGGCCTAGCTTGTCTCCAGACCTTAATCCCATAGAAAATCTGTGGAGGGAGCTGAAGGTTCGAGTTGCCAAATGTCAGCCTCAAAACCTTAATCACTTGGAGAAGATCTGCAAAGAAGTGTGGGACAAAATCCCTCCTGAGATGTGTTCAAACCTGGTGGCCAACTACAAATGTCTGACCTCTGTGATTGCCAACAAGGGTTTTGCCACCAAGTACTAAGTCATGTTTTGCAGAGGTGTCGAATATTTATTTCACTCATTAAAATGCAAATCAATTTATAACATTTTTGACATGGGTTTTTCTGGATTTTTTGTTGTTATTCTTTCTCTCACTGTTCAAATAAACCTACCATTAAAATTATAGACTCATTATTTCTTGGGCAAACGTACAAAATCAGCAGGGGATCAAATAATTTTTTTCCTCACTGTATATGAACTTTTTAATCACAATGATGTATGTTTCTGTGTTCTAAATAGCCCTCTAGTCAACTGAGATTTACATTTTTAACATACAGAAGTCCATGTCCTTCTTTTTGCCTTAAATTGTGATTTGAAGTTAAAATATAGAATTATTTTCAAATGGAGATACCATAGATCATTTAGCAATTTGGTATTGTAGTGTAATGAAAGATTTGTTTTGAAAGATTTGTGAAGGTGCTGTGTTGTCTGGTGTCTCAACTCAGTGGGACATCCTAATCTCACACCAACGGGCCTATTTGCTTCCTGAAAGGAATGGACATACACGGTGAGGGCTAAGGTAGCCCCATCCACTCAGACAAACAAGGTGTGAGGATGGACAAATCAACAAAGTAGAAATATGACTATCATTGGATTAACTGTACTGATTTTTGATCTTTTAATGTGTGTCCCTTAAAGCGATGAACACTCCATTAGGTTTCAATGCTGTACATGTTATGTATCGTTTGTTACAAGTAAATGTTTACTGTATGAAGAATCCTGCAAGACCAAGTGTCTAGCTTTGGATGGTGCTAATTGAATATATGTAAATGTGTGAATGGTTTCTTTGTTTTCATTGTTTTAGCCAAGGTGAGGTGATCCTATTATAGATGCAATGGAGGAGTTTGGAATCTGTCTTTCTGGGTGGGATAAATAGTGATGTTTGACTTAGTTCTTGGACCCTATTTTTAACAGAAGCTCCTAGCACACCTTTGTGCTCTGGTGTCTTAAATACCTATGGTACAATTAGTGGACTGTTAGGCTAGTTGGAAGGACGTTGAATCGTGTTGGTATGTAACTATGTTTTGTACTGTAACTGTATTACTTGATTGGAATAATTTTTATTTCACTTGAAATATAGATTACTACAGCATTCCTCATTCATCTTCATACTCAAGCTCATAGGGCTACTGGTAATTACACACACATAAGTAGTCTAAGCGACCAGACTTGGTATCCCTGAGTCCTGGATTTTTGAAGCAGTCTGGTTAGGCCCAGGAACACATGACATTGACAATCAACCCTGAGTCCTGGGCATTGTAACATTCTGTGTAGTCCCAGGAACACATGCCATTTTACTGTATGGTTCATGTTAAATGACCTACACCTTATGGGCGCTTATGATAGCTGATATAGGCACATACACATACATAATCGAAGTGACCAGACTGGTCATCCCTGAGTTCCAGGTTGCTACACGATCCCTGATTTTCTGTACTTGACTGATGAGGAGCATTGAGGATAACGTAGGCCGTGAAACATATAATCTTTTAAATGTTTGGCTTGTGATGAAAGATTAGCTACCTTTTCTAAGAACTTCCAGCATATCATGGTCATTTCTGATTGCGTATGATTACAAACAATATGGAGTCAGATTATTAGATATTAAATTATCACGTCTGTCATAGATTTTCATTTTTGCAGTAATTCATCTACCTGTCCACTCAGTGGCATTCGAAGGGGTTTACCTTTATTCCCCCATACTACAGTATTGTATTTTAGGACTGATTGAGGCATCATAAAAAGATAACACAACATTTTACTGTTATTGTGCTGCAAAATTAATGTTGTTTTGAATACTTTCTTGTATTTGAATGCCTGTGGTCTTTGAAATTGAGAGTTGGTTCTCCAGGGACTTACATGGTTAACTAACTGTTTAAATAACTGTGGAGCATAGTTATAGGTACAACACATGTTGAAGTTTGCAGTAATGTTTAAAAATACTTACATTGAAACATTTCTTCCAAACCTTTTTTTGGCTTTGCCATTTCAAAATGAGCTTTTTCACTGCTGCCAGATCCATCAACTACAAAAGCAACTTCTGGATCTTCAAAGAAAATGAAAATGACATTGTTCACAAGTACAAAACCGCACCATAATTACAGAAGTCTATGATGTGAAGCAACTTGCATTTGTAATAAATGTAGACCCACCATCCTTCTCTTTATCTCCACTGTTGTTGTTGTTGTTGTCATTGACAACTTTTTTTTCCATTTGATCTACACATTTATAAAAAAGACATTAGTTAATTAACTATAACTTGATTAACTTTATATTGCACTAATGTCACATTGAAATGTCCTTGTTCTTGAAAGAAATGCAAATTTTCTGTCCATTAAAATAGCATCAAATTGATCAGAAATACAGTGTAGACACTGTTATGACATTGTTAATGTTGGGAAACTATTGTTGCTGGAAACGGCTGGTTTTCAATGGAATATCTACATAGGTGTACAGAGGCCCATTATCAGCAACCATCAGTCCTGTGTTCCAATGGCATGTTGTGTTTGCTAATCCAAGTTTTTAATTTTAAAAGGATAACTGATCATTAGAAAACCCTTTTGTGATTATGTTAGCACTGCTGAATGACACCTCTAAAGCCAGGTGACTAATGTAAACATCACACAAAATAGACTCTGGACTCAGCCTACGTGCACTTATTAATTATTATAATTGTACTCTTAATATGTTCATCCAGTACAGCCAGAAGAGGACTGGTCACCCCTCTAAGCCTGGTTCCTCTCTAGGTTTCTTCCTAAATTTCTGCCTTCTTAGGGAGTTTTTCCTAGCCACTGAAATTCAACACTACTGCTGTTTGCTCCTTGGGGTTTTAAGGCCGGGTGTTTTGTAAAAGCACTTTGTGACAACTGCTGATGTAAAAAGGGCTTTATAAATAAATTTGATCGATTGATTGACTGACAAAATGAGCAACAAAAATAATTTTACATTTTGATTTGTCAGACCAGAGGACAGTTTTCCACTTTGCCTCAGTCCACCTTAAATGAGCTCAGGCCCAGAGAAAGCGACGACCTTTCTGGATCTTGTTTATATATGGTGTCATCTTTGCATGGTAGAGTTTTAACTTGCATTTGTGGACGCAGCATCATACTGCGGTCACAGACAATGGTTTTCGGAAGTGTTCCTGAGCCCATGTAGTCATGTCCACTACAGAATCGTACCAACTGAGGGCTCGAAGATCATGGCCATCCAATATTGCTTTTTGGCCTTGTCATTTACGTACAGAGATTTCTACAGATTCTCTGACTCTTTTAAAATTTTGTACCGGTGATGATGAGATCCCCAAACTCTTTGCAATTTTATGTTGAGAAACGTTATTCTTAAATTATTGCAATATTTGCCTGCGCAGTCTTTTACACAGTGGTGAACCCCTCCCCATCCTTACTTCTGAAAGACTCATCCTCTCTGGGATGCCCTTTTTATACCCAATCATGTTACTGACCTGTTACCAATTAACCTAATTAGTTGTGAGATGTTCCACCAGTTTACTTTTTTACCGGACCGCCTAAGCAGAGCTGGCCAAGAAGAGCGACTGTCTCTTACTGAGTGACTGACTGACTACCCCTTGTTAAATAGCGTAGTAGTTAGAGATGCAAACTGCCATGCAGGGGATTGGTGTTCAAACCTCGCCATAGTCAAAACAAATTATTTATTTGGATTTGTTCAGGATAGACAAAAACTTTGCTGGCTACAACCTTCAGTAGCTACGTTTTAGTAAGCCGTACATTTATATTGTGGCTATTTCTGGTGGATTTTCGAAGTACAAATCCGTGCATGCTTTTTGGGGTAATATACAGTAGATCACAACCCAATGCACAGTAAAAGAGGAGGGGTATCTTTTCATTTACTATCGTCACCTATTTTGATAGTTTCCACTGCATGTTACCGGCACAACTCTGCTCGCCTAAATTTTTTTTGCTTTGGGAGCTTTTCCACTGCTACGTACCAGCTCAACTCGGCTCTACTCGCCCTGCCTTTTCTGCTTTTCCAATGGGCAAAAGTTATGATAGTACCTGGTACCAAATACTTTTTAGTACCTGCTCCGTCGAGGCAATACCAAAAGGTGATGTGAAAACATGAAAGACTTCTGATTGGACAAGAGTAACTTGTCATTCACTGCGACAAGGGACATCCTGCATAAACCGGTGTAAACCCAGCGTGCAGCAAAGCAAAACAAGCTATGCTGCTGTTAGCCGCCCAATGACAGAGAATGGTTTTATGAGAAGAGAATAGCACATCTTTGTGGGTCTGTCCAAGGAGTCCTCGCATTGAAATGGGTTTATTTCAGTGCCAGTGCATAGGACCAGACTTGTAACCCAACGTGTTGTGAGGGATTTAACCCAACGTGAGGCCATCCTTAGGACCATTAACACAGACTGAATTAACTCAATTTCCATTTTTTAGTCCAAATCCCAGAGAGGGTCCCAGTACCACAAAGGACCAGTATGAAAATGGATTGTTGCTCAGGATAGGAGCATCTGATAAATTACTTTCGATAGAAATATTTTTAGGAGCAGTTTCATTGGAGGAATCTCTACCTAACACGGAAGGATATATTTTCTCAGGCTCCCGGTTAATGAGACGAAAGCAGTCTCCATTGAGATCCTCATTCATGTTCTTCTGCTTCCTGACCTGTTGGCATACCTAGTGAGAGAAGAGTTATTGATCAGCCCACATGGTATACTGTACAGCTGGATAACTCTTTGGTCTAGTCTATTTGCATAATGTGCAAAGAAGTGTAGTTATTTTGTTGGATTATCACAAGATACACAGGCCAGTGAATGTCTTTGAAACTAAGAATAAAATGGTATTACATTTTAAAGTAATGGAAATTTTCATTTTATACTAAACCGTACATAAAAAAATGAAAATATGTCTTAAATACATATGTCTATACCCCAGAGTTATTGCTTGGTGATATCAAGTTTGGCAGTATTTACAGCTGTAAATTCTTTGTGTGATTCTACTAACACAACATGGGCTATTCACATTAATGAGAGCTATTGGGACAACAATTTAATTTAAATAATATGTAGATACATCTTTCTATTACAATTTTCAACAGGAGTATATGGTGATTGGCACAACACATGCGCTTGCAACACGCTGCGTCTAGTTCTATACAAAATATCTACAGATAACAAAATTAAATTAAAAATTAGTGTTTGCACTGTCCTTTGCCACGATCAAAAATTAACTACAAGCATGTTATTATGAGGATGTAATATTGCACCATTTCACCATTTTTACCTTGGGAACCGAATTTCATTGGTGAAACCTTTTCCTCAAAATATCACGTTACAGCCTTATTCTACAATGGCCTTATTTCCTCACCAATCTACACACAATACCCTAATAAAGCAAAACCATGTTTTTTTATTTTTTTGCAAATTTAATACATAAGTATTTAGACCCTTTGCTATGACACTCAAAATTGAGGTCAGATGCACCGTTTCCATTGATCATCTTTGAGATGTTTTCCATAACTTAATTGGAGACCATCTGTGGTAAATTCCATTGATTGGACATCATTTGGAATGGTATACACCTGCCTTAATAAGGTCCCACAGTTGACAGTCCATGTCAGAGCAAAAACCAAGCCATGAGGTTGAAGGAATTGTCTATAGAGCTCAAAGACAGAATTGTCTCGAGACACAGATCTGAGGAAGGCTACCAAAATATTTTGGAAGCGTGGAAAGTCCCCAAATACAATGGCCTCTATTATTCTTAAAGGGAAAAAGTTTGGAACTAATAACATTCTTCCTAGATCTGTCCACCAGGCCAAACAACAAGTTCATCAAGAGAATCTTCCAGAAGGACAACCATCTCTTCAGTTCACCACCAATTAGGCCTTTATCATAGAGTGGCCAGACGGAAGCCACTTCTCAGTAAAAGGCACAAGGCAGCCCGGTTGGAAAGGTGCCTTAAGTCAGACCATGACAAACAAGGTTCTCTGCACTGATGAAACTAAGATTGAACTCATTGGCCTGCATCTGAAGCATCATGTCTGGAGGAAACCAGGCACCGCTCATCACCTGGTCAATACCATCCCTATGTTGAAGCATAGTGGTGGCCGCATAATGCTGTAGGGATGTTTTTCAGTGGCAGGGACTGGGAGACTTGTCAGGGTCAAGGGAAAGATGAAAAGATTGATGTACATACAGATTCTTGATGAAAACCTGCTCCAGAGCACAACATAGGAGTGGCTTTGGGATTAGTCTGTCAATTTCCTTATGTGGCTCACCAGCCAGAGCCCGGAGCCACAGACATTTTCAGCCCATCTCTGGAGAGACCTGAAAATGGCTGTGCTGCAACGTTCTCAAGCCAACCTGACAGAGCTTGAGAGGATCTGCAAAGAATGATGTGAGAAAACAACCAAGTAATCGCAGCCTTGCCACAAAAATCTAGAAAAAAAACGATTAAAAGTAGAGTACGATAAATTACCCTGTCGGCCATCTATTAAAAATTATGCTTGGATAAATTGGATTAATATCAACCACAAAATGTATCTGTTCCAACTGACTATAAAAAGCCTGACCGATACATCATACTAAATTCAACATTTTTGGGAAGATATGTTTGATATTCCACTCTCTTGGCATCAGGTGTTTGGCTCCAAATATAAAACAACATATGATGTCGGACTGAGGTTTTTTCATTTCAAGCTGTTATATAAAATTCTGTCAACAAAGAAAAAATGCTCAATATCTGATTAATTGAGGAATCTCCAGAATGCAGATACTGTCAGAACAAAACTGAAACAGTCAATCTTCTATTTTGGTACTGTCCAGTAGTGGATAGCTCAGGACCAAGTTTAGGATTGGGTGATGCATCATGGAATCCTTTTTGCAATAACTATGCAAAATGTGCTTCTGGGTTGTTACGCATGCAGGTACCCTGTACATGCGTTTGTGTTTTTGCCCTCCTGCCGTTTCCCCAGATGTCCCTTATGTTCCTGATTGTGCTCGTTGGTGTTTCCCACCTGGCAGTCATGAGTGCAGAGCCTGACTGCTGAGGTGGACCAATCAGTGGACACCCCTCCAAATTGCACCACCTGTTCCTTTTTCCAATACCCAATCGCATCACACATCCCTTGTTTAAAAACCCAGTTAGTTGGTTCTCCCAGAGAGACTTTTTTGATTTACCCCACATGGACATAGATACTCTTGAGATACATACCTTTTTTGATAGACAGACACTTTGCTCATTCATACATCTCACTTTGTCCTGTTTCATGTGAGTATGCATTGTTGGGGTGTTTTGTTTGGTGTTGTCTAGTTAATTGTTTGCTGTGTGCTGTTTAGTCCTTGTTCAACCTGTGTGTTTTGTTTATCCCTGTGTCCCTGGGAAAAGTTTTTTTTTATTTTTTTTTTTTTAGCAAGTCGCCCTTGGGCATACACAACCTGTAGGAAAACTTTGTCTAAAAACACTAGTTAGAACTGAGCGGACCACCCACTGTACTTTTGTATTGGTTAGTTGTTAGCTAAGCAGTTCTTGAGACAGGCAAGTTCAGTTTAGGGGTGTTTGGACTATTACTTCATTTCTTGGGTCCAGCACAGCCCCTTTTCCCTAACCCCTTTACCATGTGTTTATAATAAATGTTTTATGTTTGACGGTAGCTTTGGTTGTCTGTCATTTCTTCTCACTGTTCCTGTACACTACACCACTGTGCATGAGTTTTATGTTACAGGTCTCTGTACCATCCACCCTAGACTGCTAGAGCCACAGGGTTTGTAACATGGGTGATCTGACAAGTGACGCTCACTCAATGGAAAATATGATTCTTCTCTTAGGTAAAACATTCATATTTAAAGCTATATCAAAGGATGCCATTAGGAGGGATAGTTTGAAGTACATAGTAAAGTTTCATAGGAAAATAGAAAGGTATACCACACTTGTAAATCAGAGGCTGTTAATATATTGGGAAAGGTAGTTGAACCTCTGCAATCTAAAGGGATGGACTTCATTTTTATATATGTATATACCGATCAGCCATAACATTATGACCACTGACAGGTGAAGTGAATAAAACTGATAATCTTGTTATCATGGCACCTGTCAGTGGGTGGGATATATTAGGCAGCAAGTGAACATTCTGGCAAGCATAAGGATCAGAGCAAGTTTGACTAGGGCCAAAATGTGATGGCTAGACAACTGGGTCAGAGCATCTTCAAAACTGCAGCCTTTGTGGGGTGTTCCTGGTCTGCAGTGGTCAGTACCTATCAAAAGTGGTCTGAGGAAGGAAAAGCGGTGAACCGGCGACAGGGTCATGGGTGGCCAAGGCTCACTGATGCACGTGGGGAGCGAAGGCTGACCCATATGTAACGATCCAACTGACGAGCAGGACTTGAAGGATCTACTGCTAACGTCTTGGTGCCAGATACCAAACCACACCTTCAGCATGGTCTCATTGAGTCCATGAATCGACGGGTCAAGGCTGTTTTTGTGGCAAATGGGGGACCTACACAATATTAGGCAGGTGGTCATACTGTTATGGGTGATCGGTGTGTATATATATATATATACGTACATACAGCATTGTAATTATGGACGGGGGGTGTGTGCGCGTGTGTGTGCGCGTGCGTGCACTTTTGTGTGAAAAACTGTTGCAAACCATGCTGGTTCATGATTAGGAAGCTGCTGGGCTCATGCTCGAGGGGTGGCTTGGCAAAACGGGGTGTTTGTCCCTTTGACTCCTGATGAGGCCAACATAAAACAGTTGACATGGGCAACATGGCCTCCACTCCAATTCAAGACCTGAAGTTTGGCCAGTGAGGAGGGCTGGTTAGCCCAAGATGGGCACGATTACAACCGTGACACTGGGACAACCTAAGACAGGCACAGTCGTGCATCTGGCCACATCACACAAACTTGGGGGACGTACCTCTGAATTTACCCATTATGGGACAGCTGAACAAACAGAGCACTATGTATGCTCTCCAGGTCTGGGAATATTGATGGGGTGTGAGTGGGTGTGGGTGCAGTGAGGTTCTGACCCCATGCTTTATCATTAATACGCTAGAGCCTTGAAATCATTGGCACTTGGTCTGTCTGGCTCTCTACGGGAACATGTCCCAGCGGCTTGTTTGAACCCGTGGGAAGCACGGACCATGAATGTGTTTGTGTGTGTATGTGAGTGTTTGTGCAAGCATAAAAAATAAAAAAGAGGGGCATTGAAATGATGTAAATTCTGACTGTCGACAGACCCACTCAACTGATCTGAATGTGAGCAACTCCCCAAACACAATGTGCCATGCTTCTAGCATCAAACCCAATAAGACTAAGGTGCTTAATTAAACAACATACTGAGTAAACGTGTCTGAATAATTGTGTAAATGGGATTTTTCTGTTTTGAGTGTTCCTATAATGGCTACCAATAAAGCTTCCACAGACAAGACACACAATCCTAATTTTCCTATTTTCTTTATTAAATTACATTTTATATTTCGTGTTGGAATGGCCCTGAAAAGTGTAGCTCGGTAGGAAAAAATAACAATGGCTTTTTAGATTACATTATAAAAAATCAAAATGTGAAGTCACAAGTAGACTTCACAAGTTGATTAGAAGTCACAAGTAGATTTTCTGTCTAACACCTTTTGCTCATTAAATGCATATGGTGCATGTAAGTGTTGGTCTGACCATAGTGATACTATGATAAGAACATGACTAATATTTGCAGCAAACCGAGAGACACTATAATCTGATCAACAGTGTTTAAGGAAGTATTTCTATGGTAATTTTAGAGGTGATTATTTATTGTTTTACATCAGATGTGTGATACCTCTTCGTAAGTCCATTTGGCAAAAACAATCTTACCATTGCAGAAAGTAATTACATTAGCAAACACTGTAAGTGTTAAAAGTAAGGGGCCTTTGCTGTGCTTAAAGAGTGTGGGAAGCTGAAGTGAGAAGTGTTTAATTCTCATTCAAGAGGAAGCTGTGGTTTAGCTGAGAGACAGATAGTTAGAAAGACTAGACAACGGATGTGCTGCAACTCTTCTAAATTATGGCCATACAATCTAAATTATGGCCATACAAAAACATAGCCAATAGTATGTGCTGACTACTGAAAGTGTGTCATCATGTACAAATCATAGACAATTATCATAAATAGTCATTACACTTTTTTCCCTTGTGAATGGCAATTGTCTCCAAATCACAACACTGAAGGTTAAAATGGGTTATCTATGAATGTAGAAATCTTTTGTAGAATACATACTATGTGCTGCTCTTTCTCCCCAGTCCAGCTGTTCGTTGCTGCCATGATGGGTGTCAGTCCTTGACCTGCACTGGCTGCATAATAAGTTGACTTGGATTCAGAAAATGTGAAAAAAGCACCGTAATGTAAAATAATTAAAGCTACATCACAAATTTTGATTTTTAGTAGTGGCATAATTCACCTGAGAGATTGAATGGACTGCATTCGTCCAAATTACAACTGAATATTTTCTCAGGTTTATAATTTGGAGATGTAACCAGTACCCTGTTGAAGCACATAAGAGAATATGGATTAGGGGAAAATATACTAGACAAAATACAGTAGGCATTTATTTTTATTTATTATATTATTAACTTGACATAACACATAGATGACATAATAGTCACTCACCCTTCTTTAGACTGAACGGTAGATTGTCCAAATAGTTTATCGCTGTGCTGATTAAACACCTTTACTGGTTTTGTGAAAATGTTGAAGCCTGCCACTGTGCATATTGCTATAAAGCAAAGAGATGTCAGGTCACATACAAACCTTCATCACTCTTTGCATTAATGAATGGATAACTAATGGCAAATATATATATATATATATATAATACATACCCATCAGAAAAATGTGTCCTCGAATCATGTTTCTAGTGGAACATGTCAGATCTGTGACAAATCAACTGCTTTAATCAGATGAGTCTGATAATTGTAACCTATCAAACCAGTTGATAACTTCTCACTGGGTCTCCTGTACACTGCACTCTGTGAAGGTTATTGTACTGTATGAGTTCTAGTTTCTATGAGCTGATGACATCACGACAGACAGCCAGACAGTGGTGGTGGCGGGTAGAGATCTTGATGATGTTAATGCTTGTTTTTTTGTGAAAGGGCTATAGACACAGTACATTAAATACATGGCCGGTTTCGCAGACACAGATTAAGGCTAGTTTCAAACTACCTCATTACTAATCATTAAAATACACATTTATTACTTTTACTACGAAGTGGATACAGCCTGATATTTTCACTTCAGTTGTTGTAGGGAGTACTTGGAACTTTTGAAGTTCAATTTCTCACTCCCCTTGTTTGCAGCAAATAAGCGGAACTGAAAGTGGGTTTCAGTTCTATCTGGCCTGGTACACAGACAGAGACATTAGTCAAATATAAGTGAAAAAATGCCCTCTATGCATATAAATCTACAATCTTACACCAGGTGGAACTATAAGAGTACAACTGAAAATTCTTTCCAAGATACAGTACATAATTCACCTAAGTTTAATCAAAATCAGACCAGTTTTGTCTAATATTTTATGGGCACTACACAAACGTATACACAAACAAATGCATAGAGGTGGGACAGCCCATAGTCCACGTCTAATTATCTGTCTGATGTTAATTGCATTAGTGAAGTCACTGCTTTATAGTTAGCTGCTCCATTGTGAGATCAGGGTTTAGATCCTGCTCACAGCTCAGGGATGCCACTGAGGGCAGTGCAATTGGGCAACACGTCCGAGTTTGAGGGACTTGTAATCAGATATGGTTGTTTTGCCTTGTCACACTCTAGCAACTCCATGTCGTAGCTTGGGTGCCTGTCAGTTCAGTCAAGGTCGAAACCTGGAGAGTACGTTGCCTCCGGTGCATAGTGATTCAGGTCTTGACTTCCTGGTTGATCAAGCAACATGATGACAATCAAAGCGGCATTAGTTGTGCTTTGGAAGACACATATCTTCCAAACACATATCTTCCAGACACATATTTTCATTGTACTGTACTTGTACTTGTTCAATGACAATAAAGTTAAATCCAATCTAATCTACTCTCAACATCAACTGTCAACTGTCCTGAGTGAAAAAAATGTCAAGGCATAGGGAGCAAATATGCAAACAAATGCTCTTGTATGAAATATGGTCTTCCTCCTCCAGGGAAGTTACATTTAAAGTTTTTTTCCTAACCACTGTGTATGAATATCATGTTGTTTCTTACTTTGTGTGGTTTTAAGCTGGGTATTGGAATATGTATTTGTGACAATTTGTTATATATTAAGATATTTAAGATCTTACAGCTAAAATACTGAAGTTTTTCTGCAACTTTCAATGATCAACTTTATTATTTTTTATTAAATAAAGTTTAATTATTATTTATTAAATAATAAATCATTATTATACCAAAAAGATGTTAGCATGAAAACCTAAATCAAAATGCTTTGACTTCAGTGTTCAGCTACATCTGGGCTCTCTGAAAACGTCAGACAGGAAACAGGAAGCTACTGTGGTCTTCAAAGTAAGATTGGTTGTCTCGTTTCCCCTCATCTGTGCAACTGCAGAGAATTTTGTTCCATTTACTGCAGCTACAAATATTATCAGGGTGAATACATACATAAAAGTATGTCATGAACATAAACAGGGTTTTTTTTATGTAGTAATGCTTTTGTTTTCAACATACGCATAAAAAGAGATGGGAAAATGTGAATAGGCACAATGGCTCATTCAGAGAGATACCATTTATTTACTGCCTCGGTCTGCCTATTGTAGAGCTTGGTCTGTCACCATATTGATATAGTTGCTACTGGTGTATACAGTGGATATAAAAAGTCTACACACCCCTGTTAAAATGCCAGGTTCTTGTGATGTAAAAGAATGAGACAAAGATAAATCATGTCAGAACTTTTTTCACTTTTAATGTGACCTATAACGTGAACAATTCAACTGAAAAACAAACTGAAATCTTTGAGGGGGAAAATAAAAAATAAAAAACTCACAATAACCTGGTTGCATAAGTGTGCACACCCTTAAACTAATACTTTGTTGAAGCACCTTTTGATTTTATTACAGCACTCAGTCTTTTTGGGTAGGAGTCTATTAGCATGGCACATTTTGACGTGGCAATATTTTATTTTATAAATTATTTAATAATTTCCCTCAAACAAAATTTTGCACAAACATTATCAAGGGTCTGTTCTCAGGCCAAAGTTGAACTATGTAAAACATCCCTTCATATCAACACTGTTGACAACTGGGTGTTAGTGTAAGCAAAGAGGCAATCTGATCAATGAGGCACTTGTGGTAGTACCTCAAATATAACCTGCTTGTCCACCAATTACCCTTGCGCTGAATTGAGTTAGACTTAATCTACAACAAGGCATCCTTCAACCACACTGCTAGGTTTATCCTTGCATGTATATTTTTTTCTAAAAATACATCTTACCCAAAGGTCCGACATGTAATGCCCTAAGAAGGATATTAGAAAACCTTTATTTTCCTGATCAACCTTTGTTTTTAGACTTTTGAAGAGGGACGATATCATTTGTTTACAAGCTAATGGTTTGAGTTAATTTACACCACCAATGAACACAGAGAAATAGGCCTACATCACCATAAAATAATAATTTAATATAGGTCTAGCTTTTTGATTTTATGAGTGTAATCAGATAAAAATTGAAATTATTGTGTTACCTTCAGAGTTTTTAGCTAATACAGGATTTCAATTAGCCAACAGCACAAACGTGTCACTATTATGGCCAAGGCATTTATGCGCAGGGACAACTCCAGGACAATAACTTTATGTATTCATAAATTTTTGGTATATATTCATCAAACCATGTAATGCTCCAACTCCCTGCGTATAAAACTGATGTCACACGTATTGTTGCTAACAGTATCACTTCCACCCTGACAGTTTCCCGAATCCTCTGCTTCGCAATGCACGTGACCGCCCTCCTTGACAACGTTCCAGTCGTTTGAGCTGTAGAAAAACTGTTCAAAAAGTTATAGCCCAATGGGTGACATTTCAAGCTAGCTTTTAAATAAGCTCATGGTACATTCTAAACTGTTGTGAGACTGGCTCTGCCAAACAAAATTTGTGTTATTACAATGTTATTACAGATTTGACTCACAAAGGCCCCTTAAGCACCAGGCAACCTCACCAACCAAATTCTTTATTTTACTCTTCTTTTCTCTAGATAGTGACTGCTCCATCTCCTGGAGGTTCGGGGTTTATTGTAGAATAAGCCGGTGCTTACCCAGCCAAAGACTTTCATCGCACGTCACTAGACATATCAGTTCGAAATGTAAGAAAAAGGGGAGAACTAGAGATGCAACAACTCTCATGGGTGGCTAATATGGCTAAGAATGCCTTTGGCTACTAGATAGCCTAACTGAACAGTTGGAGACAAACAATAAAGCATTCAATTAGTTTTTATATAACATATTCCCCTAAACATTTATTGTCGGATTATGACTTGGTTTTGAAGCAATGTAAAAGTTTTAGATATTAACTAAAAACTTGAATTTCCTGACCATCAGAATGATTTCATGATTAACATGATTCCAGGGGCAGTTTGTTTTACAAACTCCATTTAACAGATAAAGGGAGAGGGTATATGCCAGTGTGCATCATCATCATCATCATCATCATCATCATCATCATATGTCAGTGTGCACACAAGATAATTGCAATCAGGTGGCCACCACTCATAAACACTATCGTGTCACTCGCGGTCTGACCATATAAACGGTGACGTCATAATAGAGCCTCCTGACAAAACAGTATTACCCAGGTGCATGACATCCTGACGTTTCTGAATGAGACACCGACAGCATGAACATGTAACTTCTGATTTTGTCTGTTTGGAGTTCTGCCAGTGTTTTGTGGTGATAAGGATGTGGACCCTGTGTGATGGGGAATCTTCTAGAGCCTGTGCGGCACAGTATGAATTATGTGTTTGTATGTGTTCTTTACGAAAGTGATCAACTTCTAAATGTGAAATTAACTACCAGCACATTTAATAATACTATTGTAACAGTGGTAGTGGAGAGGAACCAGGCGCAGGCAGAATGCAGTCGATGTAGACTTTTAATCGAAACAAACATGGAGTTCAAAACAAACTTAATGAAAGTAAAGGGGCTGAATCTGAGCAGCAAAACGAAAGCACTCACCCGTTACGTGTGGACATACAACAACAACAATGATCGACCAGTGAGGGGAGCAGAGGAGAAACATTTAAACACATAGTGATGACATAATTGGGTGTGAGTGATAATGGGAGACATGACCATGAATGAGTCCGGGGTGAGTTCGTGGAGTGATGGGAACTGGGAGTGCATGGCACGGTGGCGCTGATCCTCACCGTACCGTGACAACTATAATACAGAGAAAGTGGAATGTAATAATATGACTGGGATGGGCAGCTCCAATCTTTAATGATCCTTGCTGACACAAACTTGACTTTAGAAGATAATTAGTTGTCAGGTGTCTAGGGCTAAGGAAAATGTGTGATTTTATCAAGCCCCATTGGATCATAGTAGTCCGTCCTTGTTATAGGTGGTGAATTACCTATTGATCTTTAATTGACCATTGCCATGTCCACCCCCTTTCTAAGATGCATAGAAATACTGTTGAACTTCCTGAACTTTCTAGTGATTTGACAATCCAGGGATCTCTGGAGATCAATCCGCAGGATTTGCCAAGGAGACCACCCTACCTTGCTATTTCAGCTGCCAGCCTGGAGTCTTGTGCGCCAGCCCAGGGCAGGACAGCCCAGGGCATGACCCCCAGGGTCCACAAGATTTCAACAGTCTGTGACAAATGCCATGACCCTCATGACCCATGACCCTCTACCCTTCATCCCCTTGTGGCTGAAATCCTGGAGCCTTGCCCACTTTGGAGCCTTGCCCACCCATGCCATGCCATGACCTCAAGGATGTACAAGGCCAAGCATTCAGGAGGCCTCCATCTGCCCTTCCTGGCCTTGTGGCAGGCAGCCAGGAGTCTTGCCTGCCTACACAGGGCATGCCCCAGAAGACTGTCTTCCCTGTCCTTATGGCGCCTCACTCACCCAGGGCAAGCTGTCCAGGACCTGCAGGGGTCTTCAATCTGTCTTGCCTGTGATGTTGCCAGAGCTGGCCATCTCTCAAATGGAGCCTACCCCTTATGTTTGGAAAAGATCCTCCTCGCGCGCGTTTGGCACAGTCATGCCATCATAACATCCTGGTGTGATGCCAACCGATTCCCCACAGCCAGGACCCCACTCCCTGGTATTCACACTGTGGGCCAAATGGTCATGCAAGACAACATTTCCCCCACCCCAAACCCCAGAAGTACAAGAAGGTTTCAGGCCGCAGGATTCACTTTAAGCGAGTCTTGCGTTTAGGCACACAATCTCTCAAAGTTATGCCAAAATAGACTCAAAGGTCTGCCAAATAGCTTTTTCCTATATCTAACTTGCACCAAATTATATCCTATTATTTTATTATTGCCATTATTATTGGTGTTATTTTTCTATATCATCTTAACCTCATTTTTTTTATTCAAAAGGTGGGCATGGATACCCTCGACCTGATGGCAAGACTATACTCTGTAAAAGGAGGCATTCTTCGATGGCCTGTTGCGGTGTTCTACAACCTTTCAGACATGGCTGCTACCAACGCACACGTGCTGTACAAGCAATGTCTCAACAAGACAATCAGCAGAAGACATTTCATAATGGATCTGGCATGTCAGCTTCGTGAAAACTACATGAACGCTTTCACATGTTTAGCCATCCCAATTTACAGTTGTTTAATGTGCGACAACATGCATTTGCATTAATTAGGCCTAAAACAGTTTAACTGTTGAAACAAACCACAACGTTTCATGTTTTTAAATTCTTGAAAACATTTATATGAACCACAAACGTGCAAACATCTTATGTAACTTTTAAGCGAGACACCCAACTAACTCTACCGACCATTGTACTTTCTGCAAATCAAATGTCCAATGACACAGGTGTCTCCATCACAACCTGGGGCATCCTCGTCACGTTCACCATACATACCTAAATTAAGACCAGTAAGCGAATCATTACAATGAGCTTAATAAGATAATTGTTGATTGGTATGTACAGTGGATATAAAAAGTCTACACACCCCTGTTAAGGCTACACACCCCTGTTAAAATGCCAGGTTTTTGTGATGTAAGAGAATGAGACAAAGATAAATCATGTCAGAACCTTTTCCACTTTTAGTGTGACCTATAATTTGAACAATTCAATTGAAAAACAAACTGAAATCTTCGAGGGGGAAAAATAAAAAATAAACACCTTTCAATAACCTGGTTGCATAAGTGTGCACACCCTTATAACTGTGTGTGCACAGACTTCTATTTAACATGAGTTTGAATGTGATTGGTTAATTCTGAACACAGCCACATCCCCAGTTATAAGTGTGTGCATAAGTGTGTGTGCACACACTTATAACTGGGGATGTGGCTGTGTTCAGAATTAACCAATCACATTCAAACTCATGTTAAATAGAAGTCATTACACACCTGCCATCATTTAAAGTGACTCTGATTAATCACAAATAAAGTTCAGCTGTTCTAGTAGGAGTTTCCTGACATTTTCTTAGTTGCATCTCAGAGCAAAAGCCATGGTCCGCAGAGAGCTTCCAAAGCATCAGAGGGATCTCATTGTTGAAAGATATCAGTCAGGAGAAGGGTACAAAAGAATTTCCAAAGCATTAGATATACCATGGAACACAGTGAAGACAGTCATCGTCAAGTGGAGAAAATATGGCACAACAGAGACATTACCAAGAACTGGACGTCCCTCCAAAATTGATGAAAAGACGAAAAGAAAACTGGTCAGGGAGGCTTCCAAGAGGCCTACAGCAACATTAAAGGAACTGCAGGAATTTCTGGCAAGTACTGGCTGTGTGCTACATGTGACAACATCTTCCATATTCTTCATATGAATGGGCTATGGGGTAGGGTGGCAAGATGGAAGCCTTTTCTTACAAAGAAAAACATCTGAGCACGGCTGAAGTTTGCAAAAACAAAAATCAAGTCCTCCAAAAGCACGTGGGAAAATGTGTTATGTTCAACATGGCACCTCATGGCAAAGAACTCTCTGAGGATCTGAAAAAAAACAATTGTTGCTCTACATAAAGATGGCCTAGGCTATAAGAAGATTGCCAAGACCCTGAAACTGAGCTGCAGCACGGTGGCCAAGACCATACAGCGGTTTCACAGGACAGGTTCCACTCAGAACAGGCCTCACCATGGTTGACCAAAGAAGTTGAGTGCACGTGCTCAGCGTCATCTCCAGAGGCTGTCTTTGGGAAATAGACGTATGAGTGCTGCCAGCATTGTTGCAGAGGTTGAAGGGGTGGGGGGGTCAGCCTGTCAGTGCTCAGACCATACGCCGCACACTGCATCAAATTGGTCTGCATGGCTGTCGTCCCAGAAGGAAGCCTCTTCTAAAGATGATGCACAAAAAAAGCCCACAAACAGTTTGCTGAAGACAAGCAGACTAAGGACATGGATTACTGGAACCATGACCTGTGGCCTGATGAGACCAAGATAAACTTATTTGGTTCAGATGGGGTCAAGCGTGTGTGGCGGCAACCAGGTGAGGAGACAAGTGTGTCTTGCCTACAGTCAAGCATGGTGGTGGGAGTGTCATGGTCTGGAGCTGCATGAGTGCTGCCGGCACTGGGGAGCTACAGTTCATTGAGGGAACCATGAATGCCAACATGTACTGTGACATACTGAAGCAGAGCATGATCCCCTCCCTTCGGAGACTGGGTCGCAGGGAAGTATTCCAACATGATAAAGACCCCAAACACACCTCCAAGATGACCACTGCCTTGCTAAAGAATCTGAGGGTAAAGGTGATGGACTGGCCAAGCATGTCTCCACACTTAAACCCTATTGATCATCTGTGGGGCATCTTCAAACGGAAGGTGGAGGAGCGCAAGGTCTCTAACTTCCACTAGCTCCGTAATGTCGTCATGGAGGAGTGGAAGAGGACTCCAGTGGCAACCTGTGAAGCTCTGGTTAACTCCATTCCCAAGAGGGTTAAGGCAGTGCTGGAAAATGATGGTGGCCACACAAAATATTGACACTTTGGGCCCAATTTGGACATTTTCACTTAGGGGTGTACTCACTTTTGTTGCCAGTGGTTTAGACATTAATGGCTGTGTGTTGTGTTATTTTGAGGGGACAGCAAATTTACACTGTTATACAAGCTGTACACTCACTACATTACATTGTAGCAAAGTGTCATTTCTTCAGTGTTGTCACATGAAAAGATATACTCAAATATTTACAAAAATTTGAGGGGTGTACTCACTTTTGTGAGATACTGTATATATATATATATATATGGCCTCAAGGGTAGATGGCATTAATTGTTCTCTATTGAAAATAAAAAGCTTGTATCTGATATACATGATTAATAATGTCCATATATGGAGAGAACAGCGTTTGGTTATCTGTCTGGTTATATGAAATGTCCTAGAACAATCATTTTGATGTCAGCTACCTAGCTAGCTAACGTAATAGAGACTGGATACCTGGAGATTGAGATTGAACAAACATTGTTACCACCTAATAGCCATAGCCTGATATCTTTACATCTGGAAAGTATTGTCCATTTAATTATCAATAAATCCAACAAAAATCAAATCATATTCTTATCTGCTCTATCAATAACAGCTGTTTGCATGCTCAAAAACAAAACTAACTGTTCAGTGTAAGATTTCCCCGAAAATGAAAAGGAAATGACCAGATGGAAGGAGTTTAGTTAGTGGGGTGTTTTGTGAGAGGTGGGTAGTGAGAGGTGGGTCTGCGGCAGGATGCCTCTCACTATTTTAGGGGCAATTCCAGCTAATAGAGGTGACATTTCCACTCAAAATCAAATTTAAAGAAAATTAGAGAAGATCATTTTTGCCTCACAGAAATCACTTATCAAGGAAAAATGAACATTTCAATGTATATATTTGTAGAAACCTACAGAGGAAGTGTAGACACAAAACTACTAAATTCTATGTTAACAGAACAATAAAACTTGCCTTATGGATGTGACGGAAATGAACAGGCATTTTGAGGAGAACAAAATCATTGACAATGAATCTTTTATTTGTAGGGTAAAATAGTAATAGCCACTATCAAAGGAAGCCTAGACTGCACACACAAAAAAACATAAAATAAATGTATTCAAAGCTTTTTAATGGAAATTGTTTTTTCAAACATTTTCATACATTGACCTTACTGTAGAATTGTCCCCAACCTCAGAAACAGGTCTGCTAAATTGGAGTCGTATCAAGTAATGTATTCTCGGCATTAGCCTATACCTATTTTTAAGGTAAGATTTCTCTTTCTTCTTTTCAATAGAAAAGAAGTCTCTAGAAATTAGCTGGCCTGTTGCAGGCCTCCCAGGTGGCGCAGTATAGCACCAGGCTTACTACAACAGTCTAGGTTTGAGCCTTGACTGTGTCAAAGCCTTGCTGCAATCTTCAACTATCCCAAATCTGTTGGTAGTTGTTGTAATGAGAAGGGATCATTGATACAGTTTGATATGACAAAATCATCATCATCATTATAATAAAACTGTCATATGGGTCGCTGAGGAGAAAAAATCAGATTTTTGTCTGACTGACACTCTACCACATTAAGTGGTCAAACTGCTAACACATTTCCAGTATCAGTTGTAAAGGTTGATTTGGAAATGGCAACCTTTACAAAATGAATTGCAATCTCACAACCATGTGAGTTTGAAACCATAATTTACTTTTTAAAGAATAGGCAACAAGATTGTGTTGTTTGTTTTAACATGTACTTGCTTATTTTCCATTAATACTACAACCTCTATGTAATGGTTAAAAGATTTCCTGTACATCTGCTTGTGTCACTTACACCTCTCCTTGGCATTCATCCAAAATAAGCCTAGAGTATTGTTTGCAACTGAAGGCCCCCATCTCTGAAATGTCAGCAGGTTTCCACAGGAAGCTGGTCTAAGTGGTCTTCAAAGAGAGACTGCTAATCTTATCTGTACTACTGCTCAGAACCCCTTTCCATTTGTTACAGTTAAATGTATAATTTGGCTGAAGAACTAAATTAGCAATTTGTGTCGTGCACATAAACCAGGCTATTTTAATGCATTAACATGGCTTATTGTTTTTTATTGAATTAACAACACTTGCTCGAATACATGCATATACTTTTTAATAACATTTGAAGACATATAATAACATTGTCACAACATATTAAATTAATCTTCTATAAACTTTAAATGTAACAGTTTTTTAATTATATTTTCAAATATGTGTAAAAACAAGGGGAAATAGAGACACTCATAGCTTCTTATAAAGGAAGTGACCTAATTGATTGCTCTGGTGTCTGTTGTATAGGTTTTACTGTCACCTTGCTGATAGAGTTACTACTAGATGCATGTGCTGGATGCTTTCTGGTACCACGCGATTAAAATGTACTCGGTCAAAACTAATAGTTGGTATTTCTGGATGGTTACATACTATACCTCTGTGGCTTCAATGGGTAAGTGTTTAAGAGAATTAATATATATATATATATATATATATATATATATATATATATATGTGTGTGTGTATATATAGTTACATATATAGTTACATAAATATAAATACACACACATGAGAAAATAACTGTAAATCAGAGTAATAATGGTCAATACAACTGTTTTAATTAATTATTTATACATAAAGCCATATGTTTAGCCTGGTCAATTAAACCATATTATAAATGTATCATTAGTGCATAAAATCATATTTTAAGATTACATTACAGGTTTATTTCCACTCATTCTCCTTTGAATGGTTGCGAAGTAATCATAATGTAGCAACCTTTTGTCTTTTAGACAGATCATTGTAAACCCAAACTCTGTCCGCCTCTAGGTTGCCTCGACTCCTGTAACAAATCTACCCTCCAGGCTTCCCTGGGCTCTGTGGTACTCTTGTCATGCAGCTTTGGGTCCACGTACCTGGGCAAAAGTCCTGACCGTACTTGGGTGGTGTGGAGCCATGGCTCTAATTCAAGTCTGGTCAACATCACATACTTTGGGCAGGTTGTTGCCTCCTTCAGTTGTCTAAATATCATAACTCTTACCCTGCAAGCTTTTTTTTGCTTTGAAATGTCTACCTTTTCAAACTATGTCTGAACTTACTTTTGAGCTTTGGGATTTCTTTTTTTAGCACTTATGCTGTACACAACTGGAATAAACTACCAGAAGATCTTAGACGTGCCCCAAACATATCCATTTTTAAATCCAGGTTAAAAACACTACTCTTTTCACGTGCCTACGACTGAGCACTTAAACTTAACTACACTGTTTAGCCTTATAGCTTCCTATGTTTTTATCCCATTTCTAATCTTTTTTTTTAATCTTTATGTTTTCTTATTGTATTTCTATTATTATGATGTTTTCATTTGTTTTGATGTTTTAATTTGAATATTTGTTTTATGTTATTGTATTTTTATATATTTTATATTTTATTTTTTACTTTGTAAAGCACATTGAATTGCTTTGATGTATGAATTGTGCTATATAAATAAACTTGCTTGCTTCTGCAGAAAATGGCTATTCAAACAAAATGATAAAATCAAATCTAAATGTATTATTATCAGGTGGACTTTTTGGACTCCAAACAGGGCAGAGTGAAGGTTTTCCCCAACGAAGGCCGTCTGGGGAACTTCTCCATACGCATTGATGCTCTTCAGGCCTCAGATCTGGGCTCGTACTGCTGTGAGTTGCAAAGTAATGACCAGTGCCATCAAGTGGATCTTGGAGAAGGTAACACTGCACTAGTATCTATAGTGCTATATTGTACCAGTGGTTCACTTCACCTGTGAATTTAATTTTTAACAACACCTAATATGTTCTGTTATGTGGATCATTGGTGTAGTGGCAGGTTAATTCAAGTAAACTCGGTATTGAAAGTATAGAGATATTTTGCTATTATTCCTTTTTACCACAAACCGGCAACACCACTCCATTGGACAATATCTGAATATATTTCATAAGAAATAAACCTGTTTTCTTTACTACTTAAATTAATTGAATGTTTAGATGAATTTTTGTCCCATTTTATACTTTCTATTGGGAGAAAGAGAGGAATTAAATTAATTTGCATTAGTCCAGAATCAAACTCATACTGGTATTTATGTGTACTGGAGGCTTAAATCAATGGACCATCCTAAGCCAAGTCACAAATAATCTGTTTTTTCAGAAAATACAGAACTATTTTGAAGGTACCAATATTGAATCAACTGATCAAGGATCCGTATGTGCAAACTGGTGAGGTGCACTCTGTATACACAGCATGTGGTCAGTTTTCTTTCGTCTGGCACTTTCTACAAAAGTCAAAAATGTTTTTGTTGGATTAACAAGAGTAACCCTGCCATTTAATGATTCCTTTATTATGCAGTGCATTTGGAAAGTATTCAGACCCCTACACGTTTTACACATTTTGTTAAAACTAAAAACTACATTATCATAAGCCTGAAATAAAACAGTTTACGGTTATATTGCGACTGTTTCTGGTGGATTTTCGAAGTATGCATCCGTGCATGCGTCTTGGGTCAGGATAGACAAACACATTTGCTGGCTACAACATACAGTAGTTACGTTATGGTAAGCCTTAACTGAAACTGTATACGGTTGTATTGCGACTGTTTCTGGCATGGAAAAGTTCATCTTCAGTTTCACTAGCAATTGCTCAATTCTTATGATTATTCCTAGGAAGTTAGTAGATACTAGTAACCCTATTACTGGCTAATAAGTTGTTAAAACAGCCAGTGGCAAAAGCCACAGTTCATAGACGCTATGGTGGAGGTAAACTTAATAAGAAACGTTAGTCAGTTTAACACAATCCTCAATGGAGTCTAGCAAATGCTGAAACGTGTAAAGTCGTGGCGTATTGATTAAAGACAGTGCCTCTCATGTGGAAGTCCTGAGGCTGAATCTATTGAGAGCAACAACATTTATTATGAAATGAAAAAGCTTTGGCAGACTCGCTAGCAATTCCTCAATTCTTACGACTATTCCAATAAGTTAGTAGATACCGGTAAAGCTTATTACTGGCTAATAAGCTGTTAAAATGGCCAGTGGCAAACGGCATACATAGACGCTATTTGTGGTGGAGGTAAACTTAGTAAGAAACATTAGTCAGTTTAACTATATCAGTGTTATTCAAGAATGGCCATATAACTATTAAAACGACCAGTGGCAAAAGAGGATTTGTTCAGGATAGAGACAAAAGGCTATACTGACACCCGGCAAAGATGTAGCTCCGTGGTGTAGTGGTTAACGACACAGCCTTTCACATGGGTGACCTGGATTCGAATTTCGAGAGGACAATTGCGGGCCGGCTGAACTAGGCTTGCCTGGTTTCTTGTTTTCTCATCTATCTACACACAACACCCCATAAGCAAAAATTGTTTTTTTAGAATTTTCTACAAATTCACTAAAAATAAAACAGAAATATCACATTTACATGCTTACCAAGTGGTCAGAATAACAGAAACACCACATGAAAAAGGAATGCTATTTTAAAATAACTAAATCACAATTGAAAAGGTAGATACAGAGGTTGCATGAAGCAGATACGCAGTAAATGTGTCAGCTATAAAAAAGATAGCTGTCACAAGATAGCTGACACATAGCTATAAACCCTATTGTGCAAAAAACGTTTCCTCATGATGTTCCAATATTCCAGGATTATAATGTCCCAATACACGCTGCTAAATAAATTCACCAGTTTGACGTCAAAAGCCTTCCTCCCAAAACCCGGCAGCTGAAAAATATCCTGACAGGATTATGCTGCCACCTTCATGCTTCACTGTAGGGATGATTTTGGCCAGGTGATGAGCATTGCATTGAGGCATTCAGGCCAAATATTTCAATCTTGGTTTTCATCCGTCCAGAGAATCTTGTTTCTAATGATCTGAGTGTCCTTTAGGTGCCTTGTGGCAAACTCTAGGCAGGTTTTCTTGAGCCTTTTACTGAGGAGGGGTGTTTGTCTGACCTCTCTGTCATACAGGCCTGATTGGTGGAACGCTGCAGAGATGGTTCATGTTTTGGAAGGTTCTCCCATCTCCACCCTGGAACTGGCACTCTATCAGAGTGACCATCGGGTTCTTGGTCACCTCCCTGACCAAGGCCCTTCTCCCCCGATTGTTCAGTTCGGCTATGCGGTTAGCTTTAAGAAGAGTGTTGGTGGTTTCAGGCTTCTTACATTTAAGAATGATGTAGGCCACTGTGTTTTTGTGTTGGTACGCTTCCGCTGATCTGTGAATTGACACCGTCCTGTCTCGGAGCTCTACAGACAATTCCTTTGACCTCATGGCTTGTTTTTTGCACTGTAAACTGTGGGACCTTATATAGACAGGTGTGCATTTCCAAATCATGTCCAATTAATTGAATTTACCGCACGTGGTAATTTCAACCAAGTTCTACAACTTGATTGTAGCTGTTTTTTCAATCAAGTTGTAAAAACATTTCAAGGATGGTCAGTGGAAACAGCATGACCCTAAACTCAATATCAAATGTCATAATATGAATACTTCTGTAAATGTAATCTTTCTGGGGGTTTTTTTTATTATTATTTGCTTGTTAATTCTTGGTCATTATGGGGTACTCTGTGTAAATTGATGAGGACAAAAATCACTTGAATCCATTTTAGAATAAGGCTGTATGATGACAAAACGTGAATAAAGAAAATGGATACATTTAGAATGTATATATGAATACATTCTTAAAGAACACTGTACATGTAAATAAATCCATCTCTTCCCTTCTAATCATGTAGGATTTGAGAATACATATCTACAGGTGTTTTTTAGCGTCGGTGGTGTGGCAAGTCTTATAGTGCTTTTGAGTGTCTGTTTCTGCTTGGTGAAATGGACAGGTGAGCACCTATAATTTCCTTTGTCTGATTTCATAAATCTTAATTTAGTATAGATAGTATAGATAGCTAGTATAGATAGCACCCAGCACAGCTGTCTCATGCAGTCTTACATAAATTCTGCTCACCAAAGGAACTCAAGTGGCCAAGGTGACATTTTGAAATATTTCCACTAACTTACAGTGGCTCTCAAAAGTATTCATACCCTTTGGACTTTTCATCATTTTGTTATGTAACAACATGACATCAAAATAGATTTAATGAGGAGTTTTTCCCTCTGATCAACATAAAAACGTCCATGATGTCAAAGTGAAGAATTAAATCAACACATTTTTCAATAAATATAAAACAGAAATTAATTGATTGCATAAGTATTCACCTAAAACACAACCGACTGAGCTGTGATGCAAAGTGTAGTGTCATGTACTTTCAATGCACACGTATTATTTGAAAAATAACAGAGAGTTACAGAAGTACCTCTTCCTGTTTTTTTAGGAATAGGTACTTCTGTATACACATAGAATTGGAATTATACACATAGAATTGGAGGGTTTCAATGTTTCAATGAAGGTTTCAATGAAGTGTGTTCAGGTGATGACATGATGAGGGGGCATTCCCATAATGTCATACCTTATTCTATCCTGGGAATGAGTATTACTGTCTAAACTTTATTTTTTTTTGTCAAATTTTAGGAGCCAGCCATGAGCGACCCATTTATGGTAAATGTTTTTTTATTGATAGTTTAAATGAAAGCACTGGAATGGAATTGTCCTAAAATTGTTTCCTCCTTTCAACAGAAAACAATGAGCATGATCCAACAAAGATGCAGCATGATCTAACCATATTTCAGCATGGTCCAACCAGAATTCAGCATGATCAAACCAGAATTCAGCATGATCCAACCAGAATTAATCAAAGTCCAACTAGAATTCAGCAGGGTCCAACCAGAATTCAGCAAGATCTAGCCAGAATTCAGCAAGATCCGACCAGAATTCAGCATCACCCAACCGGAATGCAGCATGATCCAACCAGAATTCAGCATGATCCAACCAGAATTCAGCATGATCCAATCAGAATTCAACAAGATCCAACCAGAATTCAGCATGATCCAACAAGAATTCAGCAAGATCTAACTGAAATTCAGCACAAACCACCAAGAAATCGCAACAAAGCAGTTAGATTCAGCAATAGACCAGTCAGAGATTTGAGTGAGAAAAAAAAGGGATTTCATACAGGTGAGCTAGATGTTATACACTTTAGAGTGGAATTTCTATAACCATTTTACTTTTGTTTAATGATACCAATATGTCAATCAGTGATTGTTGCGTGTTGAAGTAACTGAACCTTTTACATTTTTCATCACTAGAACTCATGAATATTTTGCGGCAATCAAGTCTTGGACGGCATTACTATGGTAAAGTAAAATCCCTTTAATTTGTAATTTACATTATCAGCTTGCAGCATTCTTTTTATGAATTTTGTTGACTTATTGTGAACTTTGACAGCAAACCAAGCAGAAATCAACCAACAAGCCAGAGCACAGATGGACATCCGCCAAAATGCAAACGATGCAGAGACCAACCAGGAAGATAGATCCCAAATGGACAACACTCAAAGAGGTATCCTATGCACTAGGCTTCACAGACATCTGGCATTTTACACATGCAAGAAACTAATGTGCATGAACAATTTACAAATTTTTTGTAACTGCTGTATATTTTGTATGTTATAGCTGTCTTCAGTGACATCCTGGGACACACAAGAAACTAACCACACAAAAATCCCCTGTAGAATGTTACCTTGGGACCATCATACACACATCACATCGACCATTTAGAAAGTTCCCCTTGATAATATTTTGCCAAAACTCTAGGAGCTTTATTGTATGTTGTATTTTTCCATTACATTGTATAAGAATATAAGATTATGTAAATATTATATCTGTGGTAACATTGAAATGATAGTGTTTCACAACATTTATTCACCAGAAATTAATTTTGGTTCATACAAAAGCACAGACGAAAAGGTAGAATTTCTACTGACAACAGACGACAAACCTGCGTGAGCCAAAAAAGTCGAAAAGGAAGGTTTTGAGTGAGGAACAGAAGGGTTAAAATTAAGAGACCACTGCAAATTGAACACTTCTGTTCCTCACTCAAAGCTTTCCTTTTCAACTTTTTGGAAAGGAAAGAAAAAGGTGCAGTGGTCTCTTAATTTTTTCCAAAGCTGTATATTATACATTTGCAACAATGTATGATATGTTAGGAATTTACAAAAAAGTATTTATATGATATAAATTGTTGTCGCAGCAATTCCCCAACTTTCCAAGTGGAGAATCATTTCTGCATATTGCCCTTTAAGGTACCAAGCCGGAAATGTTCTTGATTGCCTTGTTCCCTGTTTCGGGTTTGTTTGTCCATATAAACACATTTATTTTAGGACTAAAATTATGGCTGTTCTGTACAATATTTAATGAAAATCCGCTAACAAACAACATTGTTTCACATTCTTTTATAGAATAAAAATTGCAGTCAGAGTGCAGTTTCACTGCAATACACTGAAAGACCTTTGCTGGTGAGTTGTGTTTGACAGTCACATGCCTATATTAAAGTCTGTTCTCTTTGTCTTTGTAGGACATTTTCAGGGCAAGCAAAACAAAGATAGTAAGTTATTCTTTATCTCACAGCATGCTGTATAATCCTAATCATATAACTTAGCTTTTTTTTATACAATTTCCAAGGTGATGCCTTGAAAGGTGATATCAGAGATTTTTCATCTTACCTGCATTTGCCTATACCTCAAATTTAGGCATTCAAACTGTTTTGAATGCCTAAATTGTTCCCTTTGTTGCTTTAGTTTTGCTTTTGTCTTTCATCAGTGGTGCACCCATAGTGCAATTTAGATATGCGCTAGATATCAGAACTGTGTTTTTAAAATCCTAAAAACAGCAAATTAAGCATACCTTATCATTAATCACGGTCAATAATTAATGGAACCCAATTCTTCACCTTTATAACATGCATGGTGCGTGCATGCCCCATCGGATTGGTGATTCACAAATAAATGATATCGTAATCTTCTTGATTGATGAAATGACCTAAATACTTAGCTTAACTTCTGTCTAACTAATTTCTCATCACTACTGAGTGACAGAAAAAATTCAGTCAGCACTTTCCTACATGTAATAGGTAGGCCTTGCTGATGTGATGTTTTTTGGTCCAACAGAGCGACATGAAATAGGGGTGCTGAGGGTGCTGACGAGATTCTGTCTGCCACCGATGCGTTTGTCGGTCGGTGAGACGTGCGTCATTTTTGTCTGACGGACATGCATCGTCCATCTGTGCTCTAGGTTAACGCGTGTAATTATGGAGATGTGTCTTTCTGTACGTTCAATTTCCACAGCATCCCTGCTCAAAACATCTTCCCGGGGCCATTAACAGAGCCCTATTACGCAGTGCTATTAAACTCAGCTCAGGTGCATAAGGTCAGGCTGTCCAAGCAGTGCGATGTTTACTGGGCTCCATGACCATAGGTTCCCTAGAAATTTGCAGACTGTGTCCAGTCTATAAATATTCACACTGTGCATTGTAATCACATTCTGTCCCCTTAAACAGGCACCATTCTGAGAAGTGCTGGAGATGATCCACTGTACTACAACCATGGCTAGACCTCGCTATTTAACTATTTCACTTTACTGAATTGTTATATGTGAGATGTTCTCTGATTGGTTGCCAAATACAGGTTTGTTGAAAGATCTCTGGTAGCATCTTATGTAGGGTCACCCTGTAACAGATAATGGAGCATCACATAACCCTATTTCAAACTCGCTCTCTTTCTTCCAGAATGTGAATATGAAAATCCTATCTACAACAAGCGCATAGACCATCTGAACAAATGGTAGATGGAGATGAATGAGAAACGGTGTCTCAGCTATTGAGGCACATGTGCATATGTGTGTTTTAGGTTGTATTTCTCTTTTTTGTAAATAAAGTATGTCCCATCTTTAAAGTTTCTGTAAAGCATCAATACATTATCCAATATGAATAAGAGATGCTTATGAATAAGACGCTTTTAGAAAGCGTTATGTGCACCCTTCATAAAGATGAGCAACAGACAATTACTTTTTTGTACTTTTTACACTGAAAATTTGAGAAATCTATCCTTTATTTAGGAAAAAAAAATTAGAAAAAAACACAAGGTCAAGGAATCTACATAAGATGGTTAAAGGTGGAGTATTGCAGAAGTTGGTTTGTCACCAAGTCTCTAAAACTACAATTAGACACCACCTACATGCTAAAGAGCTACAGTTAGGTCCGGAAATAATTGGACACTGACACAAATTTTGTTATTATGGCTGTTTACCAAAATATATTAGAGTTACAATTAAATAATGAATGGGCTTAAAGTGCAGTCTCTCAGCTTTAATTTGAGGGTATTCAAATCCAAATTGGGGGAAGGGTTTAGGAATTACAGCTCTTTAATCTGTAGCCCCCTCTTTTCCAAGGGACCAAAGGTAATTGGACAATTGACTCAAAAGCTGTTTCATGGACAGGTGTGGGCTATTCCTTCGCTATTTCTTAATCAATTAAGCAGGAAAAAGGTCTGGAGTTGCATTTGCATTTCGAAGCTGTTGGTGTGAACCCACAATATGCGGTCAAAGGCGCTCTCAATGCAAGTGAAACAGGCCATCCTTAGGCTGCAAAAAAATAAATCCATCAGAGAGATAGCATGAACATTAGGAATGGCCAAATCAATAGTTTGGTACATTCTGAGAAAAAAAGTATGTGCTGGTGAGCTCTGCAACACAAAAAGGCCTGGAGGTCAACAGAAGACAACAGTGGTGGATGATCATAGGATCCTTTCCATGGTAAAGAAAAACCCCTTCACAACATCCAGCCAAGTGAAGAACACTCTCCAGGATGTAGGCATATCATTATCCAAGAATACCATAAAGAGACTTCACGAGAGAAAATACAGAGGGTTCACCACAAGGTGCAAACCATTCATAAGCCTCAATAATAGAAAGGCCAGATAATAAAAAAGCCAGCCCAGTTCTGGAACAGCATTCTTTGGACAAATGAAACTAAGATCAACCTGTACCAGAATGATGGGAAGAAAAAAGCATGGAGAAGGCTTGGAATGTACAGCAAGCATCAACTGTCCAAAAGTAATTGGACAGTTGACTCAAAAGCTGTTTCATGGACAGGTGTGGGCTATTCCTTCGCTATTTCTTCATCAATTAAGCAGGAAAAAGGTGAAAAGCGATGCTTGCTGTACAGATTAACAGGAGTCTCCAACATTTTGGTGTGAGCTACTCTCTTTTGTGTGCTTTTAATTGGGCACATTCTTCTCTCCCTGGCATATTTCCTTTGGTCTCTTACAAGAGAAAGTACAGCACTTTTCTGTCAAAATACCTGGTACAATTTGGGTTTGTCAACTACTCTGGATTCTTAAACTACTCATTAGTTACCCCCCCTTCCCCAATTCTGTAGAACATTTTTCCAAATTAGTATTCTCAATTGTATTTTTTTTCTTTATTAGGAATTTTTTGTAGGATATTTCTTCATGTGCATTTCAGGTATTAAGCAAAGTCTATTTTTAATGATTCAATCACATCAGAATTTAAAAAATAATAGGTCTGGAAAATATATAGTTTTTAGTGTAATTATCGTTTAATAACGAATCTTGCTTCTAGTAAAACAGAAATAGTCAAACTTTTGTACTGATCTATTAACACTGGTGGCAATATTGGACTTAATTAGCGTGGAAAACTGTATGTACTTGCTAAATAAATTCATTATGACATTTTCATGAGGTAAGCTGAAGCAAAGATTGTGTGGACAGCATGCTTGGTGATTCCACAAATGCTGATGTACTGTGACAGCATGTTATGATTTTGCATTGGATAGACTGACCATGTATTTGTGGATGCTAGTATGATGCTGAGTTAATGTTTTAAGAGTGCAAAAGCATTTAAAATCTATTGTTCCCTGAACATTTCTAATGTGTTTACGTGTGTGGATTGGAGAAAAAATAGACTTCAAACACAATTTTACAGCAGCAGCAAAAGCCCTTTATGCACACACAAATGCAGCAGATCTCACATTTCTCACTTTCCCCATCAACTCATCCCTGACCTCTAGGCTAGATAGCTAGAGCCCCCCCCTCCTCAAATAAACCTGATCCCTCTGACATCAAAAACGTCCCTTGTGTCCTTCTTTTCCAACACATTTGTGCATGCTGTCTCTATATCAACTTCCCTGTTATCTCTCCCTGAGGAACTAACAACCAGATTTTTTCTTCCACTGGTAGAAAAGTCTTCCAGCATTAGATTCCAATTGTGTTCACTAATCAAAATACATTTTTTATTCAAAGACATAAATCACTGTCATTTTGATATGTTGGTAAAGTTGGTGACATCTACCATAGTTTAATATGTTAGTAAGGCCAGTTAGTGCTGTATAGTGAATAGAGTCAGATTTTCCATTTTCCGATACAGCACTGCCTATTGTGCATTTTGCCAACGTCTCTAAAAACAGCTGCCATTAAGCCCCTATTAAAAAAGAGAACACTGGATGCATCTATAATGAACAACTATAGACCTGTATCAAATCTCCCTTTTATAGCCAAGATCATTGAGAAGGTTGTCTTCAATCAACTCAGCAATTTTGTGAGCTCAAGCGGTCTCTTAGACAAATTTCAGTCAGGTTTCCGACCTCAGCACAGTACTGAAACGGCCCTGATTAAAGTTTTAAATGATATACGGCTGAATACTGATTCTGATAAAATAACTGTTCTGGTTCTATTAGATCTCAATGCAGCATTTGACACTGTAGATCACAGAACACTTATAGATAGGCTGGAAAATTGGGTAGGACTCTCCGGGACAGTCCTTGATTGGTTCAGATCTTATCTAGATGGCCGGAGTTACTTTGTCACCATTGGTAATCATGAATCTGATAGGGTGGCTATGACATGCGGAGTTCCACAGGGATCAGTTCTCGGACCGCTTCTGTTCAATCTCTATATG
>JACXGI010003816.1:5535-15586 GCA_016801175.1 Esox masquinongy
TGTGTGTGTGTGTGTGTGTGTGTGTGTGTGTGTGTGTGTGTGTGTGTGGTTGTGTTTGTGTGTGTGTGTGTGTGTGTGTGTGTGTGTGTGTGTGTGTGTGTGTGTGTGTGTGTGTGTGTGTGTGTGTGTGTGTGTGTGTGTGTGCGCGTGTGTGAGATCATCGTCACTGTCCAATCTCACATGTAGCATATTCCCCATCCTTTTACCCATCTGCCTCTGTCCTGTGGTGGCAGGAATGGACTCTTGTCTGACACTAACTGGCTGTTCTGTAATGCACCAGTGACACTCATGTTTGCCAAACTTAAACTAGTTTAGATCCAGCATCGTAATCCTATAATTCGTAGACATAGAATAGGAATCAAAATGGCTAACCTGGTTAAAAAGAAAGAAAATAGCTGAAAGCCTGTCAGATAATGCATTGTATGGACTTGTATGAATCTCCGGCATGGTCAGTAGATTCCGTACACTACAGTAGAGTACAGAGCTGTGAGACAAAACCAAGGCCAGAGCACAACACTGTTCAGCCCAGCCTGGGAGGAGAGTTCAAGTCTGTGCCTTTACTTTAGTGATAGAGTATCATTGTCTGGGGAGGTTTATGTGCACTGTAGACTTTATTATGTATCATAGATGATGAGATCCCCAATGTCTTCGCAGTTTTACTTTGAGAAACGTTATTCTTAAATGTTTTGCACTAGACCACTTTCACAGAGTGGCTTTTTCACCCCTCCCCATCCTCGCTTCTGACAGACCCATCCTCTCTGGAATGATTTTTTAATACCCAATCATGTAAGTGACTTGTTGCCAATTAACCTAATTAGTTGTTTGATATTCTACCAGGTTTAGTTTTTTTACCATTACATGACTTTTCCAGTCTTTTGTTGCCTCTGTTAACTTTTTTGAAACTTGTTGCTGGCATCAAATTCAAAATCATCAAGAAACCATAAAATGTCTCAGTTTCAACATTTGATATGTTGTCTTTGTACTATTTTCTATTGAATATAGTGTTTAAATTATTTGCACATCATTGCATTCTGTTTTCATTTACATTTTACACAGCTTCCCAACTTTTTTGAAAACTGGTTGTATTTAAATCTCTCTGTGAGGTGGTGAGTCCAAGGATTTACCTGGGTGTCGCTCTCTCTTAATAAAATTCTGATTACTAAGACAAGCAATTGAAAACATGTTTCTTTATTAACCTTAGTTCGTGTCCGCTTTAGCCGTACTGTTTTAAGCTACTGTTTTTCTCTATGCTGCTTTTCTCCGTATTGGCCAAAATTAAAACAAATGTTCCAGCTAGTCTGAGCCAGACAAAGTGCTGATAAAGCTGTAGTGAGCACTGTATGAGACCTGAGCTTTGGCAATTTCCCTGCAATATGGAAGCAATAATCTAGGGCCGTCATCTTCTGACATTCCATCTCCCCATTCACAATGCAAACTGTGAGAGTTGGGGAAACTATGCCACTGTCTTCTAGCTGCTTGCAGACACACAGCCATAGTTCTGTTTACCAATCCTCTTATATGAAAGATTCAACCTTAACTGTCAGCACAGAGACAGGAAATTGAATGTTGTGGCCTTAGCTCTACTGGTTTTTAACTGTGTTTCGGACTTACAAAAGGAGCAGTGTCATTATGGTTTTGGCCCTTTCTTTCTATCATTACCTATATTCTAGACTCTGTATTCTGACTCTATGGGCTTGACAGATATTAAAGATCAGGATCCTCTGCGTGGTGAATTGGATTATAAGTGAGGCTAATCACTTGGGTTGTAGTCTTCTTTAAGCGAAATGAACGTCCGTGAAGTTGTAGCTCATATGAATTTGTCTCCCTGCTATAAGCTTTTCTCTTTTCTGTTTTGTTCCACTCTGTAACTAATGTAAGAAAAAGAAATACAGGCTTTATTCATTTTCTCAGACAACCATGCAGTTTTGTTATACACACAAATTCCTGCACACACAAGACAAATGTTGTGGTAGGGGTATTTTTTTGTACGCTCTGCAAAATCTTGAAACCACAGAAACGTTTAATTTTCCAGTCACTGCTCTATTATATTGGGATAAGTTTTGTTGTGGAGAGTTGCTTTCTCCTTCTGTTCTGTATCTTTTGTCCTTTTCTGCACTTGGTGCAGGACTCCTTCGTTGTCTGATATTGTGTTCATGGATTTCCTTTGACAACAGTGATTTTCTTGGGATGACTATCTCAACTATCTCAACTACTGAAGGAATGTATACTCACCTGTTCTACTCATGTCCATGCGCATGCATGCAATCACACTGACTGTAATACTGAGCATTTTATACCATTATACCAGTGGTTTGGTTCATGACTTTAGCTGCTCAGTACAGTAGCAACAGGACCATATGGTACCATGGTCAGTAAAAATCAAGGTCAAGACAATATCGTGGTCAGGACCGTACCATGGTCAGGATAGTATCCGTATTATAGTACAGGATCAGAATGTTCAGTACAGTAGTACTATAGTACAGGATCAGTATGTTCTGTACAGTAGTGTCATACTTCTGGATCAATATCATGATTAGTACAGTATCAATGTTGTAGTACTGGATCAGTATCATGTTTAGTACAGTATCAGTGTTGCAGTACTGGATTAGTATAATTTCTGGTACATTATCAGCATTGTAGTACTGGATCAGTATTGTTTTTAGTACATTCTCAGTGTTGTAATACTTGATCAGTATCATGTTTAGTACATCATCAGTGTTGTAGTACTGAATCAGTATAATTTCTAGTACATTATCAGTAATGTAGCACTGAATCAGTATCATGTTTAGTATAGTGTCAGTGTTGTACTGGATCAGTGTCATGTTTAGTACATCATCAGTGTTTTAGTACTGAATCAGTATAATTTCTAGTACATTATCAGTGTTGTAGTACTGGATCAGTATCATGATTAGTACAGTATCAGTGTTGTAGCCAGACAAATCAGTCAAATCCACAAGTGGGATACATACAAGACCCACTTGTTCTAAGAACCAGCAGAACACACGCACACGCACGTAAACAGACACACAAACTTCTTAGAACAACCTGTATACTATACAAGAAACACTGACAGAGGGTGAAATTCAGTGTTGTGGGCAAAAAAAAATCCAATGTGAATCTTCAAGTGGTGAGAAAACTGTGAGGATTTCAGTGATGGCATTTGAAGAATGTTGATGAGAGACAATTATGCTGATTAATGGAATTATATCTGGCAGCTGGGTTGATTGATACTTGTACGTCTGCCTTTCTGCACTAGCTGGAAGCGGGCTGATACGGTATGTAATATTACCATCCTCATTTACACCCCAGAGTAATAAGGCCAGAATTATGAGATATTTCCTTGAAATTGAGTTTAAGGCGACGCTGGCTGATCACTTGCCACACACACACACAAAGTGTGAGCGTGTTGCCGTGTGTGTGTGTGTGTGTGCACGCGTGCGCTCATGCAAACTTTGTGCTTATATGTACGTTACACGTGTAGCCGTGTGTCTGTTTACAGTGAGTGTGTGACAGATTGAAACCATGTTTGACTCTACTTGCCTGTTCTGTTCTGTCCAGACGGGAGATTGGCTAGAGGGCACATGTATTAGTGATGCCCTGTGGTCTTCTGACTATGTGCCAGGTGGTTTAGGTGAGCCCCGCTCAGTAACTCATACCATCTGTATGACTCACTGATCTCACCTCACGGATGTGACTGTATCGCCGTTTTCCCGATGGGTCAACTCTCCCAGCATCCTGCGGTTGTGACATCACAAATGGCCTTGAGGCTTGTCGCGGTGCTCTTCTGTCCCCTGAATAACTCTTCCTGTCAATGTCTAGCCCTTTCTCTCTGCCTACCTCCCTCACACTATCTGTACTACGTCGGTTCCTTTCGCAATGCCTCAGCTCTATTCCCCACTCGGACCCGGTCCTCACTGATGTGTCCCTTGGGATACCAGGTAAGTGCAATTATTAACTATTAGGTTGAGACAAAATCCAGAGAGGTTTCGGCCAGTGTTCATCACGACCAGAGCTGAAGAGTCCTAGCCTTAAACCATATGTTTTATAGCCTCCATGTTTCTATGTTCCTCAGAGCAGGGAAAAGGTCTGCAGTTAGATAATTAGAATAGAGCGTGGATGAATTAGCCTGAGTGAGACACAGACAAACAGATCTGGTGCCAGAGAGGTAGCCTGATGATCCCAGACCACAGCGGATGACTCGACACCACTGATCTAAACGGGTGATGGGAGATAAAGAGAGGTGGAAAAGGAGAAAAACGACGGAGACAGATGAAGGCAGAAGACTGACACAGTGATAGCTTCGTAGCCGAAGAGAAGACTTACACAGAAAGTGCAAATACAGCGAAAGGGATTGGAAGACAAAGGAATTTAGTACAGTGGTTTTGGTTGCAAATGTAAATTTTTATTGGGATGCAGAGATCATGAAGAGTAAATTTGCAGCATGAGTGTGAGAAGCTTCCAAGCGCACAAAGGGTATAATTAAAACACTATAAAAAGAAAAGGCATTGACATGCCAGGAAACATTTACATCCATCGAAACAGAATGGGCACATAAACAAAGGGAGAACAACCCTCTCTACATTTCGAAATTCTGTGAAAACACGAAATGCAAAAACCCCCAAATCTTGAACAAAGTTCCAATGTAAATAGACTGCAATCCCAAACAATAAGGGAGATGGGCTTTTATCCTGTGCTGCCGATGCTGCTGTACCTGGGTGGACTGCGCGTAAAGTGAGAGTACAAAACATGTCTGCTAGATTAGCTGTTTGTACTATATCAGTGTTCAGGGTGGGTTTCCGCTAGCTCTCTGTCAGATTGCATTTAATTAGATCCAACCCAAATCAGAAACAATGCGAGCTCAAACATTCCCTATTTCTCTTCATCCCTCTCTTTTTATCTGTCTCTTGTTCTATCTCTTTCTGTGTCTATTGCTTTGTCTCTGTCTTTCCCTGTTGCTAAATATAGATGGATGACTTTTTCAACCAAATAGGTCAACAACCTCTGAAAAGACAAAATGTCATGTTTGCTTGGATGCTGGCAGATCTGGGAGAGCGCACAGCTGAAAGTCAAGTAAACAAACAAGTATCTCAGCCCTTTTTTTGTATCACAAATCACAACTGTAGCACGTACATGGATTTAGGTGGAATTGGTTGGAAGAGAGAACTTGGCCAGATCTAAGTTTAATATACCTTTAGTGATGAAGGGCGTTTTCAAACATAAGTTCTGAGCTATTTGTTGAGTTAGGTCTTTGGTTACGTGTTGTTTTTTTAAATTCGGTCCGATTGGTCTCAGACTGTAACCAAAATCTGTGATAGTTTAACTTGGGTAGCAGTCCGTTATTATAAGGTAGACACTGTTCCAGAGTGAATCTGTTCAAATCAGTCTTCAAGTTTGAGATAAACATATGCATAATCTTGGTTACCCCACAACTATAATCTTATAAATTTGGTCAGATTCTCATTGACTTTGTCTTATGAAAAGAGATCAGAACCAGGACGAAGAGCTTGATCATCGCTCCTTCAAAGAAGCCAGTCTATTTCCCCGCTCCTTTCATAGTTCAAAAGATGCTAACACCTGCCAATTTGGACTTTGATTCGGAAGCACAGGAGGTGATGCTACGCGTAATCTCAAGGAAACCATTGTTTTATGACACATCTTGGACACTAGTCGGTCCACAGCAAATTAGCAAGGACACACTCACTCTCAAGTTACCTGTATTAACTTCTGATTTGAAGGCACAGCTATTATTGGATTATATCTCTACCCTTTTCTCACTCGCTCTCCCTAGTCTTTCTCCGTATGTTTCCTCTTCTTCAATATCTGTCTTCACCTCCACTTCCAAACAATTCCTCTGTTCCTCTTCACCTTTAAATCTCTAATTTCCCCTTTCTCCATCTATCCTCTTCGCCCTTCAGTTTGAGGGAATGGTGTGTATTCTCTGTTGAATAGTTGTTAAATGTCAGTAGATCCTGTGACATTTGTGCTCAAAGACTATTCTTCACTTCATACTAGCAGCAGTGGAAACTGTACTCAATTATTCTACACATGTACTCAAGTCAAAGTAAAATTACTGGTAAAGTAGTACTCAGTAGCTCATTTAAAGTACTTAGAGTTAAAGTGATTGAGTTAAAGACAGTTACTTTTAAAATAAAGCATTTGCCAGGAGTCTAGGGAAGGATGAGCTGGCCAGTCGGCAGTCGACTCACATTCATATTGTTTAATATCTTGTTTACACCAGTTGGGGTGAACCCACACCATTCCAAAACTGAAAAGCTGCATTGTAACAGCTGGTTCCATTATTGGAACTGGGCCACGAGAGAGAAGAGCTTTGACTGGGCTGAATGGGAGCTGCCTTCCCGTGGTCGGGACAGACCAGAGACCAGAGGTGGCAGAATGAAGAGCTTGCTTAGAGATGTAGGTTTTGAGCACAGCACGAAGGTAGAGAGAGAGACAGCTCCACTTGCTGCTGCCTAGGTGGACACTCAAAGAACATATGGGAAGTGCCAAAAGAAAACACGGGGACCCCCATGTGGATCAGCTTTCTGTGCATGTGCAGGTCACGTTCTTCTCATCTATTTTTCGTACCTTCTTGGCATGGTTTTTGTTTGTCCTCCGCCCCCCTCGACGTTTCTTCTGTGCAGTATTTTGTGCTGAACCACCCATCTCCATGTTTCTCCCTTCACTCACGGTGTGCTGATTTGATCTATCTGCTTTTACGTTATGAAGTAGCTTGTGTCTTTGCCTCATATTTGTGAACAGCAGAAATTAGAACCCTGCGGCTATTTGTGGGATACAACATCCTCGTTCTGTTTTAACTTGGGATATTGTAGTAGGAGAAGCAGGGGGGTAGTCTGAACCCATTGCATCGGAGTGAAAAAGTTTCAACCACCCACGTAGCCACACTCGCGATAATGTCATCTTTGTAGTTATGATGCCATATCATAGCCTGGGATCAGAGAACCCTATTTTCACCGCTTGTCTGCCAGTGGCCATGCAAGTTGGCCACCATCCAATTTGATGCAGAGCACATGATTGAATTGCACCTCTGACAGCCACTCCGCAGCCTCCGGTAACCCGAGTTTGATGGTCAGCTTTGCATTCTTGCCGTTTTTGCATTTGCCAGAGTTTGCAGCGATGATGAAAAAAGAGCAGTAAAGAGCCGAGAAGAGATGTGTCTACCGCCTCTCCATGAGCTGTAATGTAGTCTACATGTGCAGGGTCCATAAGGTTATGCAGTGTTTCCGTGAACAAAACGAGGTGTTCTGTTCAGATGACTCTACTTCTATAGACTTGCTAAAGAGTGGAAGCAGGAGCTGATTTTCAAAATGAATCTAGTCTTTCCTGGCTTGCTGTGTACTGAAGAGCAATCCAGCACATCTAAGAAGACACACAGGCGACAGGCAGTTTGAAGGACAATTTCTTTATATACAGAAGGAATGTAGCAATACATCTTTTCTGACACACAGAAAAGATAGCCATCTAGCTCCCTGTACTTTGTGGCCTAAAGTATAATTGCAAATACGCAACATCGACATTGAATATTTCTGCAAATTCTGCTTTATGTGACAACTTAGTTCATCATATCACTGCCATTCCAACAGCCCAAAAACAAGCCTTCTAATATTTGTCATTCTTACTCACTGGGCACAGATGTCGTTTCAATGAATAGTTATGCTGCCATATCCTAGGCTGACACGCTGGAAAAAGAAAACCCATTTGACTGCTGGTCTGCCAATTGTCACGGAAGTAGGCGATCACACAATTTGATAGACAGTGCATGATTGGAATGTGTAACAGTCCCAAATGTGTTCTGGTGAACAGGAAACTTACTTTGGTTACTGGAGCGATTTTCTTTTGCTTCGCCTTAGCCAATGTCTGCAATGATGATGAAAAAAAGAACAGTCTGATGTCAGTGCTATGAATCTGTTTGTTATGCTGCCTTAATATGGGCTTGTATATCTTTGCAATAGTCTGGGCTTCTGTTAAAAGTTAGAAAAGACTTAGAAGTTTATAATAGAATTTAGATGACAACCAGACAGAGATGTCCTATCATCGCTGTGGTGTCTAAGGATGGCAGACAAAATCTGTGTAAATTCACCAAAATTGGCAAAACAAAACATCTATAGTCTAAAGTAAAGAGCCAAAAAAAGTATGATTGACTGTTATTTATTTGTATTTCATGTAAGTGTAGCCCCCTTTTCTCCCAATTCCCATTAGTTATGACCATGTCTTAACTCCCATCCGGCTCAGGTTTTCCAGGCAATATCCAGGCAATATGCACCATGCACCTTGACACCACAATTTAGTGCATTACACCACTCTGTCAGTGTGATCCAATCTGGTTGGATTGACTTCCTGCCTGTTGGTCCCTGTCCAGGGCCTCACCTGGATAGGGCCACAGTGTCACTGGACACCCTTGTCTCAGCACCAAGCTTCACTCATCTCAAAATATCTGTTGTGCTGCCTATGGCAAAAGATCAATACTCAAGGGTTAGTATTAGTAAAAGCTATTAAACACAGAAAGCATTTGTAATTTGGAACTTTCCGTCTTTGGGAAGTTATGTTGTGAGAACTGCGAATGACACCAGTAATGGTCAAGGCTTCAGCCTGTGCGCCTGTGTGTTTTTGATGTGTTTGTCATTTGTGTGCTTGCGCGCTCGTGTGTGTGTGTGTGTGTGTGTGTGTGTGTGTGTGTGTGTGTGTGTGTGTGTGTGTGTGTGTGTGTGTGTGTGTGTGTGTGTGTGTGTGTGTGTGTGTGTGTGTGTGTGTGTGTGTGTGTGTGTGTGTTGCATCTAGCCATAGTTAGTATTCTGAACTTGTTGCTTCCTGACACTTGCGGTTGCTACATACCTCTCCTGGCGGATTTACGTCCGGCACCAACAGGCGCTTCTCTTCTCTCTCTTTCTCCCTCTCTCTAATTCTCTGTCTCTGCCCCTCCATTTGCTTTCCTGGTCCCCATTTTTTTTTTCATTTTCTGTATCTGTCTCTCTTTTTTAAACACAGCCGACGTTGTTTCCATCTCCATGGCGACAGACATGACGTCAGCCTGTACAGGGTTGTCATTCAGGAAAGTTTTTTTCCCCTGTACTAATACCAATGCAATCACCTTACAGCTTAAGTGGCTCTTTTAGAATCAAAACATGTTTTATTTCCCCACCAATCAATAACATGGCTGCTCAGAAATGTGATCTAAGAACGACACTAGAGACATCAAGCGTCGGGCGTTGCCATCCGCTGTTAAGGAATGCCTCCTTCGAAACGGATGACAGCTGCTTTACCGTTGCGTTGCGTCCTATGTCATTTTCCAGAAATCGCGGTTAAATCGAGGTTAAATTCTTGAGGGCTGATGCTCATCTTTATTCTGGCTTGGGAATAAAAGTCGATTTCGTTTGGGTAAAGCGCAAGAAGATCTCCTTTTGTTTACAGTAGGTTTGACTGCAAGCATCTCTTCCATATAGTCAGTTTTGCTATGCTACTGGGGACATTGGTTGGTCCCAGACACAGGTGTCAGAGTGGACTCTGGACAGAGAAAGCTGAATGTCAATAATGATCTGCTCCTACATGGTCTCAGATTTTGAGGTCAAGATCAATTCCATTCCATACCATTTCAGTTCCATACACACGGGTGTTGTAGGTCAGGGATGTAGCCTGTTGTCACTATGTTCCATAAGTGCATCATACCTAGTTATCCACTTCCTGTTTTTTACCAGAGACGTTTGCTATGAACACCTTATTCACAACAACATCCTAGGAGATATTAGGGTTAACTGTCCTGCTCAGGGACAGGATGTTTTTTTCACCTTGCCGGCTCGAGGATTAGAAGCAGTGACCGTTCGTTTACTGGAAATACGCTCTTGACCCCTGGGCTACCCTTCCAACCCATAGAATCATAACCAAGGATCTCCTATGTCAATGCTATTGAAACATGTATATCCAGTTCTTTCTTAATGTCTGGTTTCATTCCCTTACGGTAGTTGGGGGTATTCTGTTCACTCATCCTGTCATTGCTTCCTACAAACTGTCACAGGATCAGCACCTGTGATAAGATGTA
>JACXGI010003816.1:15686-59173 GCA_016801175.1 Esox masquinongy
CTTGTTCTTGTTATTGTCAATTGTGTGTGTGTGTGTGTGTGTGTGGGGGGGGGGGGGGGGGGGGGGGGTTGTAATAAATGTACATGAATACACCAACACACGTGTGTTGGTGTATTCATATACGTGTGTGTGTTTGCAATGGAATTGTGTGTGTGTGTTTATGTTCGGCATGTGTGTGTTTATGTACTGTGTGTGTGTGTTTATCTCAGTGCAAGGCTGTCTTCTCCTGTGGGCTCCTGTGAGGCCTGGGCACAGAGCTGCTGCTTTACTTTGATGTACTGGGATCCCCTCTGGTCTCTGCGGTCTCGGGCTTTGTGACGGCAGCCATGACACAGGATTCCCCCCGGCCCTGTTTGACCTCAAACACACCTAATCGCACGCACGCGGTAGACACACAAAGCAAGCACGCAACATGCAAGAACGAGCGCGTTCATAAACCGGCATTATTATTTTTTTTCTTACACGGAGATTTACGGACATATTATTTGCCTCAGTGGTTCACGTGGGGGCCTTAATGTCTGCCTGCAGGTGGCTACTCTAACATCCTGCCGGGGTTTCATTTTGGGAAATATTATAACGTTTTCATGCCGGCCGAGATTTCCCCTCACTAAAAATATATCCGGCGTGTTATTAGCCAGGGCACGTTACACCAAGATTGGCCTATTTATGGGATAGGCAGAAGATCGTATTAAACAAATCTGGCTTAAATGAAAGAGAGCTGCCGGCCCGTTAGTGAGAGGATTGCATAACATATCGCCTGGTTTTCTTATTATGTTCTGTTACAATGCAGATGTGAGAGAGAGCATTTGGAAGCAATCACCGGGGAATACTGCATAAGACATCGTCATCATCATACATACTTGTGTTAGAATGTATAAACCATTTCAGATCATATAGCTATGTAGGCTGAGTTACCAACTACTACTGTATGTCATTATCAAGTGATTAGCTGGCGGTGTGATGTTTGTTGGATAGGCTTTCATTAATTATTCTTTGCACATATTTGGAATTGATTGCTTTGCATTGTTAACATTAAACAGAACGAGATGTGTGAAGGAAAGCCCCATGTTTGTTTGGTCTACAGCGGTTTGACTTTGTCTACAGCGTTGTTCTACACTCTGTAATTGCAGTGCTGGTATAGGTCGTATAGCACAGCTCACCGGCTGGAGCCCAGCAGGACAAGGAAAGAGAGGAAGACTGGTCTTCTCTCCCTGGGGCTTTCTCGTGAGAGGGAACTAGCTGTCCAGCCACACTCACAATGTCATACCTAATTCACACACGGGAAAACTCTTCTCTCTTTATATACTTTCAGTAGCACCGGGAAGAGCCAGAATAAAAGAAATTCCTCTTGTTGAATTGGGTTGAGGTCTGTTGACGTTGATCGCCACGGTTGAGAGACATCAGGTTGAGCAGTCTTCATCACTGAAGCCCTAACAATCTCCCCTCTCTCAAAGGCACTGACACCGAGGTCTTCATAGCGCTAACATGCATACGTGTGCAGTGTGTACAAATCCTACTGGATGCTATGCTAAGTGGCAATGTGCTCTTCAGTAAATAGGAATGCAGTCAGCAGCAAACAAGTAATTATCCCAAGCTACTCCTTACCGCCATTGTTTAGTTTGGTAAACTGTGCCAATGTGTCTGATTATTGTTGTCAGTACAATGTGTCCGAAAGATGATTCTCTTCCTCAACATGTCACCTACCGCAAGAACATATATGTTTTCATTTCCTGAAAATGCGTGCTATTTGTAATGGAAATGCACATATAAGGTCACATCCACTTTTGGTTGACATGTATTTTTCTAGAAACAGTAACATTTCTCAGTTTCAACATTTGATATGTTGTCTTTGTACTATTTTTTATTGAATATAGGGTTTAAATGATTTGCACATCATTGCATTCTGTTTTTCTTTACATTTTACCCAGCATCCCAGCTTTTATGGAAACAGGGTTGTATTTGGCAACAGGACATTTTCATGTTTGACCTCAATCATGACGCGCAGTTAATTCAACCCCTGTGTGGAAGCGTCTGCTTTTAATATGCATTGTGTCCCTCCTTTACTGAAGTGTTTCCTTTATTTTGGCCGTGACCTGTGCGTTCGTGCCAATATGCCCATGTGTTTTTGTATGTGTCTGTGCGTGTGAGAGCGTTGCTGTCATGCCAAGCTGTAATGACCTGTTCAATCCATTTCTTTCCCAGCCAAACACTTTACCCAGTGCTTAACATTATATAGCACAGCCATCGTGTACAGACCCCTGCTCTTGACCAACATCAAACACTGCTATTAGCTCGCTTTCTGGGCTTCACTTGTGTTTGTACTGGATGATGAAAGAGCTTGTCGACTGTAATATTTGAGCATATTCCATGTATTACAAAGTGCTGCATAATGGACTTGTCCAAATGTGCATAATTTGGAACCGCTGTTTAAATGGTGTGAGCTCTTGTGTAATTGCTTTGATTTACTGCTGAAGCATGTAAAGCATACCTTAAAAGCGTTATTGTTTCCAATTTTAGGGTTTCACTTTGGATCAAAATTGTTCCAGGTGCAAACTGCAACATGACAAGGCCACTGAAGGAGTCCAAATGTTGCGTGGTGTTATGTGAAACTTCCTGCACTTTATTTTAGATTGCTCTACTGCAGAGGAACAAGATGAGAAAACGAGTTTTAGAGGTAGAACTTCTCAAAAGTTGTTGGCTCACCATTTAAAGAGCTGCTGAACTCACTAACTACCCTCTGAAGTCTTGGGGGTGTGTTTCAATGTGGGTGGGTTATGTTGGCGTCGGCATATCCTGTCAGATGTCAGACTTCGGCGTTAGGATAAAAAATCGACCCGACTCTTGTGATTTAAGTTGTTTGTCCCTTATGACTCTCAGTGGTGAGAACATTGCCACTTCCACTTCCCAACCTTGAAATGAAATCATGATAAATCAAGAAATCTCAAATGAACTGTTGTTTTCTGGGGGGTGGAGGATATCTTAGACAAGATTTTTTATTTAACTAAGGTGTCTCAAGTGAAAAATAGAATAATAAAAAATTTACTCTGCAGAAATGATGCTGCTGGCTATGCTTAGGGCTGATTTCTGAGAACATGTCTACAACTTAATTGTCTGCGTGCTGTCAAACTATGATTAAATAAAGCTGCAGCGTTTTTTCATAGTGAATCATTACAGAATAGGTCACGTCAGGACACAAAATGTAGATGGGTTTAAATTTTTTCCAAATGGGATGCAAGTGTGCATTGTCTCAATTTCCATTCTGCACCAAATGTCAGATTAGTAAGTCGACATCAATACAAGTGGCCACTACATCAAGGGCTTAGGGGCTAAGTGTCCAGCATTAACAAGTAGTCGTCTGAAGCTCTGCACAATGAGCAGGGCCGTCTCGCTGTCTGGAGATTCACCTCAATGAGTTTAATCAGCCTTGCAGTTTATCCATTCATGACAATTATTTATAGGCGTTGCACATTTGTTGGTGGGCGAATGAGCATCAATACCCATGTAATGTACTGACGTCCTCCGTTCAGATCTTAGCGACTTTTTTTTTTGAAAGATGGTATGCAGATCAATATGATTCTGTTTAAATCTTGGTCCATTTGTCACTGGACTAAATGTTTCTGAATATTAATGCCACATAGGCAGTTTCCATCAGAGAAGTTGTACTCGTGGTTAGTTCTCTTTTAAAACTTTTAATAGGGACAACAAAAACAGTATAGAATGAGATACCAGAGTTTCGATGCAGTGATTGCCAACTAGTATTTGCTAATAAAAAGCATTTTTAGCTTGAAGTCACGGTATCAATACAAAGTTACCTAAAGTAATATTGCAATACTCTACTGTATAAACTTTCCCTCCATCCCTATCATCAAGTATTTTTCCAAAACCCAGTACCTGAGGGACAGATCCATGGAATAGCTGCACCAAGAATGTGATTAGTACCTAGAGTACATAAAGAATCAACTTATACAGTTAAATGTCAAGCGAACAAAAGGCCTCCATGTTTCCCTTGTCAGCTCTCACCACTCAGGAACTGAACATTTTGCATCACTCTGTGGGACTATTTTTTTTTCACTCTTCCTCTCTCATTCTGTTTCAACAGGTTAATGAGTTTCTCTCCTTTCTGCAAACATAATGTTCTTCTCCCTCCATCCGTCTTTCTTTCATCTAAAATCCTCTGTTCTTGTTCTCCTGTTGAAGGCAAGGGGCTTAAAAGCTCCTTGTAAAACATTGATTCGTTTCCCAACGTGCCTGTTGAGACCAGGTCATCTGTGGCGGTTCATAGGGAAGGAATAAAGGATGGAAGCAGGCTGGAAGAAGGAGGGCTTCACGGCTAAAAGGTCCTTGAGTGGTCCTGCTGCAACAGCGAAAGAAAGCAGGAGGGAAACAGGATGGAAACAGGACGGCTACACGGCTAAAAGGTCCTTGAGTGGTCCTGGAGCAATAATGGCTCACCTGGCTGTACCTCAAATGGCACCCTACTCCCTGCTACGTAGTGCACTCCTTTTGTAGAGAATAGACTGCCATTCAGGATGCATCCCGGGCTGTCGTTACTGAGAGACAGTTAAGTGGAGCTGCAGCAGTGGTAGTTAGAGGTTAGCAGGTAGCGACTAGGCTAGATACAGGTAGTAATGGCACATGTGGTTGTTCTAGCGGTATGTGTCCTGCCAGTCTCCTTGAGTCATTAGCCAATCCACTCACAGGGCCCCGCAGCCACGCCACAGCGTCAGTGACAGGGCAGAGGAAGTGTCTTGTTCCTTCTCCCCCTCCCTGAGTATCATTCTCTTTCCACCTTTATCTCCATCTCTCTCTCTGTCAGCTCAGCCAGGCACTTGTATTTGAAATGAAAGTGCATTTGGAATGTGACATATAATAAGTCGAGTGACCGGAAAAAAATGCAAGTGCAGGTCTATCTACAATATAGCAAATTTTGGTCAATGCAGCTGAAGTGGAGTTCAGAAGCGAGACCAAAGACTCTGATGGACCTGGAAAGATGCTTGTGGATGAATAGTCTCAGATCCCTTCCTATGTGTTTATCCAGCTCATCAAACTTTACACAATAAGAGAAGATTTAGCATTGTAATCTTCGCAAGGGAATGGTGCAAAAAGTACTAAATTGCATGGGTGCCAATAATCGCAATACACCATGTTTTTGAGACCAAAATGTGTTTTTCAATTAAGAGTTAGTATTTTCTTTGAACAAATTCACACATGTATACAATAACTGGATTATTAGCTGCTCTTGAGTTAGGTAAGGTTGTACAGTATGAATGTTTTAGAACATGAATGCGCCACAGCACGTCACCAACTTGATGTTGGTGGAGAACAACAGGTTTTTGTCTAGGCACTATGGGAGGGTGGAATTGTGAAGTTGTCCACCGTGATAGCAAGGTCTTTTTGCGGACAAACCTTCCACCAGCGGAAAAGCAGCGCCATCTTGTCAGGGTTGAGCTTGAGATAGGGGCCGAAATCCAAGCAGAGATGTTTATTCCAGGCACACAGAGATCTGTTAACCTAAGTAGATGCACATCACACATAATGCCACTGAATGCAAGAAGGAGAATGGGCATTTAGCTTTATAGTTTTTGGTGTCCTGCCAAACCAAACTTCAAAATTAGGGATGTGTTTGTAAGTGTCCATAAAATGTTCTTCATGCGGGACATTTACAAAAACAGTGCAATAGCCGCTGAAATAGGTGACTGGTGTGATCATGCCAAATTAGTTGTTTGTTATAGTGACACCATCTGGCCAGTCAGTGTAATTTTGCCAGATCTCTATTGCAAGATGCGTCGTTCAATCAAGTTTAGTGAAAATTGGGACCAATCGTATCTGAGAGATTGCATGTGACGGGCACAACAAATCCATCCATCAGCCCATAATAGAAATCCCTGGGAAGCTCATTTGTCCAAGGTCAGAGCCCTGATATCCCAGTATAAACCAACACCACGTCCATTAACAACGAGACGCGTAGAGTACAACTGAGGTTTCCTGCTGTGTGTTTGGCAGCTGTCGATGATCTATGGAGGCACTGGCTTAGAGGCTTTAGTAGTAGCCTGTATGTCTAGTGTCTGTTATCTCTGTATGTATGGCGTGTACAGTATCTGTTGTCTCTGTGGGTCTGTAGTGTTTGTGATTTCTCTGTATGTCTGTAGTGTCAGATGTCTCTGTTTGTATGGTGTGTGTCTTTGTGTCAAATGTGTTCTGTTGTCTCTGAATGTCTAGCGTGCGTCTGTTGTCTCCGTATCTCCCCGGTGTGTCTGTTGTCTATGGTGTGTCTGTTGTCTATGGTGTGTCTGTTGTCACTGTATGTCCCTGGTGTGTCTGTTGTCTATGGTGTTTCTGTTGTCACTGTATGTCCCTGGTGTGTCTGTTGTCTATGGTGTGTCTGTTGTCACTGTATGTCCCTGGTGTGTCTGTTGTCTATGGTGTGTCTTTTGTCACTGTATGTCCCTGGTGTGTCTGTTGTCTCTGGTGTGTCTGTTGTCACTGTATGTCCCTGGTGTGTCTGTTGTCTCTGGTGTCTCTGCATGCTCTCTGCTCCCCCAGCTCCCTGTAATGCAAATAAGAACATCAGTCACACTGATTATCCTAGCACTGGAGCTTTCCTTCCCTCTCTTTCTCTCTTTCTTTCTCTCTCTCTCAATCTATGCTAGAACAACTGAGGAGCAGAGAGAGAGAAAGACTAGAGAAAAGAGGGACGGCGCAATACAGAGAGACGGGTAGAGACAAAATTGGAAGAGAGAGAGGAGTGTACAGAAGTAATTGGAGGAGATAGAGATACATATACAGAGATGAAAAGAGGGAGGAGACATTGAAGCAGGGGATGAGTGAAGGAGAACAAGAGAGGAAGACAAAAGGGGCTCCTAAAGGCTTTTGAGATATTATGGGGGTAAGGGGGGATAGTCAGATGTGGAGTTTTAGAGCTAGGCAACACAAAGTTGCATCAATAAATAAAAGGTTGTCACCTCTTCTGTTGGGTGGTTCGCAGCCTCATCCGTAATCCTCTGCAACACTTTTATGTTCCCTCCAGAGAGGCCTGGGGACGTCACGAGACAGGGGATGGGGGCTCTGAGACGGCCATAAAGGTGCAGTTGTGGTTGAGCCGTCAGGCAGGGTACGAGCCGAGGTTGGCAGGAACGGGAGGGGTGTTGAGCTGTGAGGCGGCTGTGTCGGGGAGATAGCCTGGCTGTGCTAGCCTAGCGCTGCTGCCCTGCATTATTCATGGACCAAGCAGTGCGCTCCGAGTCGAGGAGTGTCTAGACTGCCCGTTTAGGGCCCTGTGCTGACCATCGGGCCAAGCAGGGCTGAGATAAACTGGGCAGCCCTGCACTGTGCTGAGACCTGATCAGAACCAGGGTGGGGGGAGTGATTAAACAGGGGAGAAGTGGCTGGCTGCATTAAAGGAGGATGATCATATCAGAGTGGAGCTAAAGAGTGAGCTGGGGTGTTTTGAGAGGGACTACACCTGTCTGTTTCAAAGACCTCACCTGCAGACTGTGAGAATGCGCTGTATGTTACTCTGAACAACGACTCCTACCGGGTACGTCTGTATCCACTGCCCACGTACATTAGAAAGTCACCAGGGACAGGTGTGGCGGACAAAAAAACCTGTATGGAAATCAAAAGCATCTGGGCAAGTTTAATATCCTCACTGATCTCTTCATCTGATCTAAATAACCATCGTTCCACGGGGGATGCACAAAGGTTTAGGATTAAAGTTAGGTTTTTAGGGCTAGGTTAAGGTTAGGGTTATGTTAGAGTTAGGGTAAGTAAAAATAAGACTTACAAATGGTGGATCAATTTTGATGTGCCCGTCTAGATAGCTGAGTTAGACGTGTGTGTTAAATTTGTTTTGAAACATAATCATGAGGTGTTATTGTACACCGTTGTCCGTGTAATGAAGAGCGTCTGTACAGTCTTTTCTAACCATACCACGGCTCCTTGCCCCTGATGTCAGAAGATGGGTCTAGGCTTGAAGGATGTAAAGCTTATTTCATGTAATTTGTCCTTTGGGCTTTAGTGGTGTTCATCTTTTGTGGAGAGGGTGTGTGAAGTCTTCAGAACGCTTTGCTCTGAACAAAAAAGAGCTCCTGGTTGGATCACCCAAGAGAAAAAAAATAGTAAACCATTCAGTCTATCTGTCAGTATTCGCCTCTCATGAATTTCTTAGCGTCGTCATGTCAAGTATAACAGAGGTTTGTTTGAGTTCCATGATAATGTAGACCAAACCAAAACCAAACACCTATTTAACATGGGTCATTTCCATCAAAACTGATGATTGAATTTGGATTTATGGACTGCTTAATTGCTTAACCTCTGTATCTGAGTGTGTGGCTTCATTTGTGCTCTGCTGAGGAGAGCATTGGCCTTCATTACCAGCTCTGTCACCCACCCCACTCTGATCCCCTTGTGATTCTACCGTTAAGTCTATTCACCACGCCCCTTCTTCACCAGCTTCCACTGGCATGCTCCTTATGCAGTCTGCTAATGTGCCAGACAGAGTACCAGGGTTGGAGAAAGACAGAGAGGGAGAGAAGGAGAGAGGTTGAATTCTGATTGTTTGTGTGAACATGAGAAGTCAACGTTGCATTTTTGAAATTCACTTAGGGGATCCTGCAAAAGCCTGGAACGACCCCATCACGAAGTCTTTTCCGATTCTAGTGGATGACAAGTGAAGTTTGTGCTTCTTGCCCTCCACCCGAACTTTCTCCCTAGCAACGAGTCTACGTGTCTGTTGACTTGACAAGCTGATATTGCCCACAATGCACCAGGAACATTGCCTTTGCCGTGGTGGATACACTTCTGTGAGATTGAAAAGCTGAGAGAATAGTGGAAAACCAGGCTCCATTCATTATAAGTGGTTCTATCAGGTGTTCACTCGAATGATGGATGTCCATCACATCCACGTCTGCAAATCAGCTGAGCAAGTGGAAGGGGAATTGCTCTCATTTAGGCTATTAGCATGCAGCCAGGGAGGGAAAGGGAGGGAGGAATGGAGGGAGACACTTTTGCAAAGGTCCATTGAAATGTCAAGTAGTAAAAATGCATGTCACAAGGCGTCCCCATGTGATGCCGCCTGGCACCGCATGCTGTTAGGATTCTTGATTGCACAGTCAAGACCTCTGTTTTTTTTTCTCACTTGCTAGTCCAAATGGGCCCTTTTGGGCCCTGACCTCCCCCTCATGACACCAGACTGAGGACTCTCATAAGAGAGAGATTGACATGGAGAGATGGAGCGTGACTTCCAGAGTGTGAAAGGTCCTTAAAACCACCTGTCTTGAATGTTTTTAGAACCTCATCATTAATACAGAATCAACCTGGAATGGACTCTTTTCCAATCAATATATAGATTTTCAGTCTCTAGGGTGATTTGACTAGCTGTTGAGTGGCTGTGGTGTTATTACAAGCTCTTGAAATGGCTGTCTCATTATGAAGTGCGTGTGATGATCTTGGATATAGCTGTCACTGTTCAAGTCACACACATATACACCGTTCAAAGTACTTTACTGTCTGTAGCTGTCAGCAAAGCTGCATTTTTCTTTAACATTGCTTAAACAACCCTCTTAAAGTTTTATCTGTTCTGACTTGGTAAATGCAAGACGACGACGAGGAGGTAATTTACTTAGAAGTCAAGTGAAATGGATAACCCGGCTGCTTTGGGAGATGTCAGAACATCAAAAGTCTATTTCATTTTTAAGTGTCCAGACTTTTTACTCTGAACTGACATCCCTCTTGAGAGCCACTCTGTGTACTGTTGCTCACTGTATGTTAATATGCATGTGATGGGACCTCCTGTGTATGGGTGGGTGCACGGTCCTTTTACGTTTCATTAGTTTTTTCAGTTTTGGCTATGTTGTATATTTGCTTTCCAGGGACGCGAAACTCTCTCTAGAACATCACATAATAGTTACATAGTTGCCATTGCATCACAGTAGCAGCTTGAATTGTCTAGAAGCAGCTAGGGTGAATTAACGTCAAGTGCCTAACAGGGTTTTCATGGAATAAAAATATTAAAATCTGTATAATTTTGGGTGTATCATCTATTGTTTTGTGTTAAATCTATGGAGCTGAAAACATTTATTGTAAAAATTACATTTATTTAGACTGCTGTTTTGTTTCTTAGACATACTGTCCATTAAAAACAAGCCAGCTACCCTGACTCTTTTTACTCTGGATAGAAAAATCATCAGAGTTTGTAGTTGAATACTTGAAAACACCTCTGCATGGCCCAAAACCTAATAGATTGGTATGATTAACATGTTATCTTTGGATATACTGTACATTATAGAAATACCTTTAACTGTACAAACCTGTCGAACAGGATAAAAAGATGTGTACATTTTTCCTCAGTGTTCCTCTCAAAGTCTAGAGAACACCGTACACAGGTATATAATTTGCATCTAGCACAACTTCAAATGATTGCATTCATTTTAAGACATGATTGATTAATTGATCACTGATTGATCACTAATTGACACAAATGGCTAATTGAGCAAACACAGACCATATGTTCACATCACTGTCAATTCCAAGCTGATTTGTTTGCTTGGGAACGACAGTCCATATACAGAGTTTTAACTAGCTAGCTAATGTTAGCTACTTGTTTAGCATGTAATTTGCTGGTTAGTACAACATAGTTAACTAGGTAGTTCAGACAAATCTGTCTCATGGACAGATTTGGCTTGTAAATGGCAAGATTATGTCAAAGCTGACATAAATATGTGATTATGACCAACATTAATTCCTGGTTTTGGGTTTCGCCATTAATAATTTGGACGAATTAGGACAAGTGTGAATGTAGTGTTTAGTCGGGTGGGGATTTCAAGCCTTTGTTTGCACTCGTTATTGTTACGAGAAATGACTAATGGCATTACAGTTTATTTTTATTAAAGAATGGCATAGCAGTCTCGAGGTTAACAAAAAAAGACATTGCGAAGGCCCATCTAAAGTGCTAGACATGGGTTTCCTTGAAAACAAACTTGCATGTTTATCTTGTGACGGCTGAAACTTTCCTTTTTGGGAGGAGACATCAGTTTGCACCTTCACACAACAGAAGTCACAATTGTCAATGGCATTTGCTCCAGATATAAATGGTGACAGCATTTCTCAAGACAACTTCTGGGTAACCAAGATTTGCAAATGACATATTCACTGACCTTCAGCAACTTTTCCAGGCAAACAAATTAATTGAGATTTTCTTTTTACTAGCGCCAATGTTTTTAGCTATAGTGGCCTGAATGATTACTTGCAGTAAGCATTTGTGCTGCCCCAAGCATAAGTACCGATTATCAGTGTTGACATACGCTCTTCTTCCGGCAGAAACTCCATAGTTGGATGTGAAAAAGGTGTATCATCCAGCTTTATAATTTCATGAAAAGGATGGGGATTTCACTGAGAAATGGGGCCCATTTTGGACCATTTTTTTCCCAGCTCCACTCTCTGAGGTCAGTGCTCATGTCTACAGAGTGGACTAAAAGATTCTGCATGTAAAATTGGTGGGCTTTTTCAGGAGGCAGACAGTTGTGCCACGTGATATAGGCTTGGGGTGAAACGTGCCGTCAGCAAGCGATTTAATGGCCAGTAGACATTTTGTCCTGTGTGTTTTTCAATCATCTAATTTTAAATTCAGCCATCACTACCATCTCTGGTCTAATGGAAGACAACCATACTGCGTCTGCATGCTATTTGATTCCAATAACTTTCATGGGAATATGCTTTCAGTCTTACTCCTTTTTAATAATGTCAGTAGCCTTTTGAATAAAGGGGTTGATGATTTCCAAGATTTGATGTGATATTTCCACGTTCTAAGGTTGAACTTACACTCTGGAAAAGATGATATAGCCCTTTTTGTTTTTAGAGCTGTTTGAAAAAACTGAAATGACTGGATTCTCAGCCTATTCAGGTGGAATGGAATTTGTGGATTACATTGTCATATCACACAGGTCATCTGACTGTAATAGACCAACGAATATCATCTGGGTAAGGGGTGGGTTCTACACCATCGTGTAAATCCAATCAGAGAGAGTGAGAGAGAGAGGGACAGCTATAGAGACTGATAGAAATAGCGACAGCAGACTAATTAGAGGGAGCCATACCTAAGATCCAGTACAGCGGATTAGACTGGATAAATTACACCAGACTGTACAAACCAACACTAACCCCCATAGATCTATACTACTGCAGCTTTAATTCTGGGGACTAAGACAATGGGGTCCGGGAAGGCACTTTGAGCCTTTCTAAAGATAGCCCAGGAGAGGGACAAGCAAGACAAAGGGACAGTAATAGACCCTAACTACCCTAGACTCTAACTACCCTGAGACGAGGCTAGGTAAAGCTCACATCGTTGCGGATATATATAGGTTTGTACGTCAGGATCATTTCAGAAAGATAAGTAGTTCCATGTAATGCGTTGCAGGTAAAACAGTCAAACCCATGTCTTGATATTGAAATAGCCCAAGCCTTAATATTGTAAAGCTGTAGCAGCAACACCGAGGAGGTTAATGTTCATTGAGAGCTGTCAGAACACATTGGGCTCTGCATGGGTCTAGCAGGCACCTTGCTCACTTGCTATTATCATCACTATTGGTTATTGCAATATTATTTATTATGTTTGTTGTGGCAATTAATCCTGTGAAGGATGGGCCGCCAAAAGGCCATTTGACATGAAAATGAATGTCTTCATTCATCCTCATTCTTCTACCCTTTTCACTCTCTTCTCTTTATTTCTCTCCTTTTCCTCTCTCCTCTCCCTTTGTCTTTCTCTGCTCTCTTTATTTCTCTCTCCCCATCTCCCTCGTAGTCTCCTCTTTGTTTCTCTCTTTATTTCTGTCTTTATATTTTCCCTTTACATCTCTCTCCCTTACTGTCCTGTTACTCATAACTTCTTGTGTGTTCTGTAGTCTGGGGAGAAGTCATCCTGCGTGTGATTTAAATCTAAAGCACGTTCTCCCTCAGGCCTGGTCGGTTCCACAGGAAGAAACATTTGTCTATAGGAGCTAGATCACACAAGATTTACATCTGCATTAGATGTGCAAGTGGGGAAAACATCTAAACATATATGACTTAAAACCCAGCCACTATGGGCCATGGTGAGCACTATTACATTTAAAAAGACACGGTTTCCTTTGGTGTTGTTTGCTAGGATGGTGGATTGGTAGCTAAGCTAACAATGTTGACTTCTAAATGTATGAGTTTAAATACATAGGGTACCTTACCTTTGAGTCCTTACCCTGAACTTCACCTTTACATCCCAATCACTTACCTTCATTACCTCACCTTGTAAACATGTACTTTCACTTCACCTATAAACATTTTTTAGTTTTTTTTACTTTACTGACACCTATAGACATTTACTTTCTCTTCACTTAGGGAACCCCCCCCCCAACAAACACTGACAACCAATGTAATTTGTGAGATCCCAAGAGTCTGCGCTCTAGATTGAACCTGAAGAGCTAACTCTGTCACTGCTTAGAAAGCTTGTAATATGGCTGACAAGTACATGCACATAATGTCAGTGGTTGTTTCTTTGTGTGTGTATTGACAATAAATTCCCCATTGAGATGGTGAAACCTGAGTAATCCGTTACATGTGCTCATCTCTAAAATAGATTTTGGGTTAGGCGTTAGGGGTATCTTAAGTTTAGTGTTAGGCTAGATCTGGGATTAGGGGATAGAAACATGCAGTTCTGGTTTTCCGGTCCCAACAAGGATAGAAAAACAACTGTGTAGGTCTGGTGCATCATCTATGTTGCATAATGCAATAAATATGTGGCAAATATGAATTACTTACTGTAGGTGTTCGGCGTGAAACCTATTTTTGTCTTGAAGTTTCACTCTCAGATGGAACACAGATGGAACAAATTTTAACTATTAAATGTGGTATCACTGTAACTGTCAAGGATAGTGAAACTAAATACAGTGCTTTTATGTTTCTTCATGCAAGATTATAGACTAGTCATTACCCAGGGTATAGAAACTGATTACTTTCCCCAACAACTATAAATTAGGTTCTTTCACTTTCTTCTGTTGAAGCACTGCAGGCTTTTCAGTCTCTATGATCACGCTGTGGATTAAATCAGTGGAAGCAGATGTGAATAGAACCAAATAGGACAGGACTTTCTAGCACCCAGAAATGGTGCGAACTAATGAGACTGATGAGAGAGGAATGGTGGAGATTCATTGTTACAAGAAAAATCTGTGCCCTCTTTCTCTGTAGTCTATATTTCTCTTAATGATCTCGATGGATAGCTCACTCAAAAAGGGTTTTGTGCATCATTCACACTGTGAGGTTCAGCTTCCCCATTGGGAATAGTTGTATAATGGGAGCTATACGAGGTCTGTGATAGTAGATGAGCGTCAGCTAGTACAGTGCACAGTGCTTTCTCTCTGGAGTACAGTACACACCAGTGTTACAGCTACAATTAAACCCAGACAGAAGACTTTGCTTAGCCCTTAATCCCTGAGTTTTGTATCTTTAACTGGTGTTAGTCATTGATTTATTACCTTGGTGTTGCCAACCAATCACAGAAGTCATATTCCGATCCTGTTCCTCTTTAAACGTAGACATTAAATATGCATACGTTGAGATAGTATATTGCACATGGCTTATGTATGAGGAACATTTGAAAGTGTGGCTTAGGAAGAATGTTAATCCAAACAGATCTAAGGGAACAGGGAAGGGCGAGAGCATCCTGCTGACATGGTTTTCTGTAGAGTGCTCCCTCTTCAACCTCTTTCTTCCTTCCCACTGGGGCCTTCCCATCTTCCCACTGCCTCTCTGTCTGTTATATGGAATATACCTCTCGCACTTTCCTACTTTCCTTTCACTCTCCCTTTCTCCAATTCCCCCTTCTCTCTCTAGCTCCATCATTCTCTTACCTCCAATACCTCTCTGCACTCACCCTAGGCCATGCTAATGTCAGCACAGCCTAGCCCCTTAAGTTTCTGCACATCAAAGAGCTGCCTGTTCTCTTTCTTTCCTCTTCATGGTCAATTGCTCTGGCGTTTAATGGGGACAAAGAGATGTGCTTGTGTTGGGATTTGTTACTGGGACCTGGCCTATCAGCATTTTGCATCTCTTACAACCGGAGGTCCCACTGCTCTGCTGTTACTTTCATAGTTGACAGGATTTCGCCTGTACTCACCAAAGAGAGGCAATCAGTCATCGCCTTTTCTGCCTGCCACGACTATTACCCAGGCAAGAGCTCATTTGGGGTGAGTGTGTGGGTGACTGAGTGAGAACGAAAGAGTGAGAGAGAAAGAGAGAGAGAGAGATTCCTTCTCTGTCTTTCATTAGCTTTCCCAGAACTCATTTACTTTAATACCAGAAAGGCCTCTTTGGTCCCTTTCCAGCAAATGAGGAGTCATTTTGACTGAAACATTCTAACGGTCTAATAAATACGGTGCCTTCGGGAACTCTTAACTTTCTCCGCATTTTGTTGGTGTTTTACACCAGATTTATAATTGATTAAATGTATTAATTTTGCCATGAATCTACACACAATGTCCCCTAATGAGAAAGCGGAAACACATTTTTAGAAATGTGTGCCAATTTATTGAGAAAGACTTAGTTGAAAAGCAGCAATTACAGCTTTGAGTCTTTTTGGCGACTTCTCTACCAGCTTTGCACACCTGGATTTGGGCGGTTTCTCCCATTCTTCCTTGTAGATTCTCTAAAACTCTGTCAGATTGTATGGGGAACGTTGGTGAACTGCAATCTTCAGGTCTCCCCATAGATGTTCATTGGGGTCTCCCAAAGATGTTCAAAGTCTGAGCTTTGGCTGGGTCACTCACGGTCATTCACAGACTTGTATCTGAAGCCAATCCAGGGTTGTCTTGCCTCTGTGCTTTCCCCCTTGCTCTACCATTCCTTACCTTATGTTAATCTGTTGCTAAATGCTCTCGTTAAGCAGTGGTTATTGTTGGAAAAAGGGATTTTTCTTTTTTAAATAACAGTAATCTCTTCCAAATTTTTTAGTGTTTTGAAAACCCCCAAATCTCCTTTAGGAGAAGTCAAGATCAGAGGGAGGAATTACATTACAAAAGTTGCTATGATTTTAAGTGATTGCTTCAGTCAAAGTCTAATGAAAAAGGCAACAGGCAAAAAGACTGCATTGGTAAACCCCACCAACAGCATTTTGCCTCTAACCTCCTTCCCACAAAATTCAGGGTTTAGGAATTCTATTCCACAGCCTCTCCACACTTTCAGGGCTCCCGTCTCCTGCTAGAGGATGTATTCCCTGCCTTATGAATTCCATTTGATTCTATTCTTTTCATCCAAGCACCACTACAAGATAGGAATAGAACCGAGCTCTAGGTCGGGGAATTTGTGAAGTCCCAGAGCCGCCAGGGGACAGCCCCTCACGGGGTTGGCAGTGCGGTGTGTAAACCCGGTCTTTTCCACTAAAACGTATAACCATAGAAACGTTTAAAATTACCCCACATGGACAGTTGAATAATGAGTCCAAATGACAGGTAATGGCTGCACATCTTTCAGGGCATATTGGTGTTGCTCCAACCAGGTCACAGTACAGTTATAACTCCTTCGGCACTCTGTCAATAGCACAGAGTTTGAGATAGGCTGGCGTAAAGGCTCTGAGTGCTGCTTGTCAAGGAAGTGTTTAATTTCACCACAGCTTTGTAGAATCTGCGGATGCTAGCTAGTGTAGGTTTATTAGCCTTGTCAGGCCCGCATATATCTCAATGTGATGGTTAACTGCTAGCACTGTGTGTATGTTAGCATTTCTACTGCCTTCTCTTTTCTTTCTTTCTTTCTTTTTCTTTGTCTCTGATAAAGCTTGTTTAATGGGTGCACAGATGGTTTGACCCTGTGTTCTGAGCAGGGAAGTGTACACAAGTGCTACTCGCTCAGGCACGGAATATTGGCGCCGGTGAGTGTCTGGAGTGTGCCGGTGGTGCATCCGGACTGGGGTAGTTTCACAGTGTGCTAAACGGAGGGTCAGTGCACAGGTCAGTCCATTGGGAGGAACTGAGCTCAACATGTTAGGGGTTATTGTGCGATGTCAAGGGGGTGTGTGTAGAGTGGAAGTTTGGTGTCTTTGTGCGCTTTATGCCCCATTTTCTGAGGATTGACTGAAAGAAGCTTGAACTGTTTGACATGCTCCCTCTGAGACAGAACGGTCCTATTTTCTTGACATTTGACCCAATTCACCAAAGTCCTTGACAAAGTCCTTCCACCTTCAACATGAACAATTCAGCTTCCACTTTTCCCAAATTTGCACTTTAAAATTACAGACTGGGAGAATTATTTCCCTTGACACTTTGCGTTGAAGTCAATGACCCTTAGAATGCTTTTTAATAAAAAGCCTTCACAGAACAAGCTCCTCTCTGTTGAATTATAACCCACTCATTAAAATCTTTAGATGTTTGGGTTATTTCCGTCTTATTAAAGACATTTATCGCTGCCTTACGCCTTAAAGAAATATTGCAGGAAATGGAAAAAATCTTTCTCTGCCCCATGGCAAAATTCTTCTTACAATTCACTTAGACCCGAAAAGGCTTGGTATGGCTGGCTCTGACTGCAGGTGGTAAAGGATGTGTACACAATTGAGTTGTGAGCCACTGCGCCTCCTTCAGCCCGTCCTGGGTTAAGATTTCTCGTGACCTCCACCCTCATCAGTTGCCCATCCCTACGCTAGATCCTCTGTTAAGCTCATTGTCTCTCCTGTCTGAGTGGACAGAGATAGTTAACCTCTACAGCACAGCCTTTTATCATGGAGTCATTAATGCAATATTCCATTTTGCACACCGTAGCACTTCCACTGAAATGCATACACACATTTCCCTAATTACACATTCTGACAAAACAGATTCTGACACACACAAGCGCACACTTGACAGGCAAGCAAAGGCATATGAAAACTCTTGACACTTCACACACCCTCACACATCGCCTAAACAGCAAACCGTTACCATGGTTACCTCATGGATAATCTGTCCGAAGCGTGTTGCCTAAGAAAAGATGTTGAGTAACCGTCAGAAGTTAGACACACCTACTCATTCAGAAATAAGATGTATTTTTACAAGTGAAAACATCAAACAACCATTACACATATGGAATCGTGTTGCAATGAAGGACAAAATCAGCAGACAAACAGGTTGACAACAAATTCAAGTTTACTTAACATTCTGTGATTTTGTGACAGGGCTTTTCATTAGAAGTTGCCATACATGTTAGAGAGAAGATTGTAGTTGTTCCACACTTTGGCATCTGAAGTGCGAGCCTACCTCATGTGGTAAACCGGTAACTATTTTCAGGTTGATGCATGACACAGACAGGCTCACGTTCACTGACACCAGTAGGCACGTCATGACACTTGCATACAGCCAAAGACTGACGACTCGCACACAAACCACAGCTCTGAGAAGACCTGACGAGACAGGTGCCATCCTACACACCAGAGTACACGCTGTATACCATGGTAAAACGAGACAAAAGTACCCGGGGGTTGGCAGAAGTGCGCAGACGGTGAGAAAGAGAGAACAGACCTTTCTGCGTCCGCTTGAATTGAGAGAGAGAAGTGAGTGCAGGTTGGGGGGGTTAGTAATGAGGTATGAGAGTAATGCTTTAATAAGAGCCAAGGATGGACAGTGATCCATTTTCCAAAAGGAAGGGTGCGCTGTTAATACGCACGCGCGCATACAGAGTTTAAACACATACTGTACAGCACAACAAAAGGGGGAGTGATATGACACTACTCCTCCTCCTCCCCCCTGCTGGAGTTGTTTGTTTGTGTATCCTCCCGGTACTGTCAGGTGTCTCAGTGTTTGGAGCATCGTTTCCCTGACAACGGATGTCTACGACAAAAGACTGCAACGTACCTAGATTAATAGTAACAATGAGACAGGGACATAAATATGCATTTGCCATCCTGTCGGGATAAGCCTAATGCCTTTCCACTTCATTTACACCCCCCCCCCCGCTTTTTTTTCTTCTCCCCTTTATCCCCTCTACACTTCCTCCCTTCTTCCTCTCCTCCCTTGGATCTCCTGACGGAATGCAAGGCTAAGCCTCTTCGTTGCAGGCTCAGCGTTAGACACACTGGGGAGGGAGAGAAGGTGTCAGGGTCAGATAGTGAGAAGACACAGACGCCATGCGATTTAATATAGATCTGGCTCTGGAGGCACAGGGTCTATTCATTACAGGCACATATTCATTAGTTTCCCAACAGAAGATAGACAGCCAAAAACAGGCTGGGACTGTATAATAAGAAGCACTTAGATTTTTTTTTTTTGTATGTTTTGCTTGGGTTTGCCAAATGAATACAACCTAGGTTTTTTTTGTAGTGGAGCGGTTTTGATATAAAACAGATGTCTGGGCCATTTTGTCTGATAATCAGGTAGGGATAAGAACCTTTTCCTGGAGAGACGTGCCGTTATACACTAGGATACATAAAGTATTATGATGAATGTAACCTCCTCCGCACCTGCATTTCCTCCCAATCCCAGATATTTACTCCACACTGTTAAGCAGCCGGACTGAGGGTTTGTTTAGGCCCTCAGGGTAGCAGCCATGATGTTCTAATGACGCCTTAACGACGCTTTAATGACCTCAGTACCAACGCTTCACATATGACATTATCACTCCTCGCTTCTGCTCATCCTTCTATCCATCCTTAAGTTCCTTTCTTCTTATTCTGCTGTGTTATTTCATTCTCTTACGCTGTTACATTTCATTGGGACTGGCTTCGGTAGTTTAGCCTTCAAGTCGTGTTATATTTATTATTCGAGGAGTGAGACACTAACGCTAGTCAACGATCTCTGCACACACGCACGCCCACACAATCTGCCTACCATCATCATTACACTATCCATCACCTATCCACTGTCACAGGAGCCAACACATTTTCACTTGTCACTCAAACAGCAGCTGATCATGATCAAGCTGGAGTGTTTAGACCCACACTGTTATAATCTCCAGGTATGTGAACTCTTTCTCATCCCCCTCGTTGATTTGACGCCAAACCCAATGGGGGATATGTTCATGTAATGAAAACTGATCAGGAAGATGGTCTAATGCTTGTCTGCCAATCACCTTTGAAGAGTGTCCATTTATTTGTTGTCAGATAGCACAGACCACCTGCTGTCATCCTTCATAAAATACTCCAAATCAAATGGTGGACATTCTGAGACCATTGGGGCATGTTCATAGCAGTACGTTCTAGGTCTTACCCAATCAAATGTGAGTAAACCTGTGAGTTTTATTGAGGAACTTAATTCAACGGCTCCACCACATCGTCTTCATGATTGAAAAAACTACTTTGTAGAGCAAGTCCTCATCTTACCCCATGTAAGCCTTGAGTTTCTGTTCGACTCATTAAATTTCAGAGAAACCTCCAGAAATGTTTAGTCACTACACTTTTCTCCTGGTCTTAGACCTTGCATGTATTCTTGTCAGTCAACAGAAAACAGAGCATTGACGATTAGGCTACTCAGAGTAAGGTTTCTTTATGTCTTGACATGGCCTTAGTCTCCTATGATTCACTCTCAATCTTTCCCTCACTTTTTGCGGTGGTGGAGGCAGCCCCTGTCCGTCAAGAGTCACTCAGCTATGAAATGTGAATGAAACCTTCGATCGGGAGAAGAAGAAAACCAGAACTAGTCTTCTCCGTCAGGCTTAGCTCTGCAGACACCCTGGGATTTTAGGAGATAAGAGAACTCTCTTTCCGTAACACACAACTACATACACGCGTACTGTACAGACACACTCTTGCTCAGAGAGACACTTGACCTGGGCAGTTCCTGCAACTTCAGTTTTTGAATTGTAATGAATCCGGGTCTTGCATAAAGACACAGATTTCAATTTGTCCTGTTCCCAAGATAGCACCATTCTGCCAGTGTAAAGAAGTCAACTTTTTATACTCTTTGAAGTTCCTCGCTCCTCAGCTTTCAAGTATCATCCATCATGGCGGAGTAATAATTTCATTTTGTGTTTGAACCGCAGCAAATTATTTTCCTGATTTTTTTTTTCTCCCTCCGCAGTCTCTCCTTCATTCCACCCAGGATAGGTCTGCTCGCAGAGGGACTATAAATATGGTCATTTGGGACTAGACACACACAGACAAGGATGCATTTAGCCTCTGAAAGAAACACATCTGTTTCTGGCAGGTTCTTTCTTCCCGGGCATTGAGTATCTACTTATTTTCCCTGTATTTTCTTGGCTGTGGTGTTTGTGTGTGAAAGGATCCATCTCTTCCCTGATAACCGGTTTCAGATCTACTGGGCTCACAGACCATCAGGGCAGGGACGTGCTTTTCACAGCATGTTATCAACTCACCAAACATCCGTTAATTCAGCCTGCCTGACGGCTCCATTGAGCACTGCATGTACTGTATTGGTGTTAGCAGTTAGCAAGCGGCGCTACGCTTAACTCATACAGCGCATTTAGGTATTATTACTCTTCAACATAAGGAGATTAATGCTTGCAAAGCATGGCAGGTGAAAGACAGAGAGGTTAAAATAACCCCAGTAATGAATGACTCACCCACCGATTTATTCATTCATTCTACTGCAGTATATCCCCCAGTAGGCTGGTGGTTGCTGAAATGATGGATGTAGTCTCTGTTCCACTGCACAACAGCTGCTATTCTTGGGTTTCTGGGTAGCTACATGGAACTGGAATTCAATTCAACCAGTTGACTGCACTCATCAACACGTGTTGGTTTGTCCAGCTACCGTTACGCCGAACCACAATGACGTGCTTTAAATGTGTTACCAGGTGTTAGAGACCTTGTTTTGGTGTCTGATGTGGTAAGAGCTCAAGGATAGAGAGGACTTCAGAGTGAGAGGGGGATGCCAGACTGTCACAAGCCTTCTGAGGAAGGGATGTGTGGAAGCATGTGCAGCGGCGTAATGCCCCCCCCCATGAGTAAAGCCTACCCACCTTTTTGTATTTCGCATGATGGTTCTGTAGAACAATTATTAAAAAATATAAGGCAACTGCTAATCAATGATTACAATACATGAATGCATTATCTACTAATTTATAATATGCACTGAGTAAATTAAACAACCCAATGTCAATTGCTAGCTTGAATTAGGAACTGTAAGCTGCCTCCTTGACGTGTACAGGTAGAGTGTTGGGTTGTGACTAGTATTACCAGGCTGTTGGAGTCTGCTGATCGTTAGTTGCATACTGGGCAGCCAGTTATATACTTCAGGTGAATCACCTTTGAAGGCCTTAAAGTTGAGCAGCAGAATCTTGAATCTGATCCTACACTGAGCAGGCTACTAGAGGCTGAATAAAATCGGTGATGTGGGGTTTCTGAGAGGTTTGTTGAGGCAGAAACCTTAGCAATATTCCTGCCAGCAATGCATTTCAATTATCAAGTCGAAATGTTACTAGGGAATGCCTAAGCTTTTCTGTATCCAGTGGATAAGAAAGACCTGATCCTAACAATTAGACTGTACATAGATGGAAATATTTTTCTTAGTTGATATTTTGGATGTACGCATTAGAGGTTTGAGGAAAAGTCTCTCCAAGGTTTCTCTCGCTGAGGGAAGCTGTGATTTTGTCATTACCCAGCAAAAGGGTGAATGTGCTCATCTTGCTCAGTGCCCTCTTATAGCACAAGCTTGGTTTGGCTGCAAATTATTTTTATGAGGTTTCAGTGCTTCCATCTCTTAATTGCATCTAGGCAGTCTGTCACTTCATTTTTTGCATCAATATAATCAGAATCATGTGTTAAATAAACAAGTTGGATACTTACAATATTGCAAAAGAAAAAACTAAGGATTACATTTTTTATTTTCTGACCTACTTACAAAACCTTATGTTTGGGGCAAGCAAAAAACTCACTGCTTAACCTATTCATTATTTTTAAGAATTGTGGAGGCTGCATCATGGAATAGGAATGCACAACTGCTTCCTGGATAGTTTCTAAGGGTAAAAACAAACAAAATGTAGCCAAGCCCAGGCAAAATCATACTCAAATCTTTTGCAATCCCATTTTATAACACATCAAATTTGAGAAACCCAAGGGGTGGTGAATATTCATACCTTAATACATTAATATTATATCTTGTAGTAATGTCCCTCAAATTCCAAAGCTCCATGGATCAAGTCAATAGCCATTTCTTTTATTCTAGGTACATACTGGATCTGACGAATGACTGAGAAATACTGAAATTGAATGCAGTAGAATGGAATTCCACTGCATTCAATTTCAGTACGGGTGTTATGTCGTTCAGGTGTTTCTCCAAGTGTCTGCGTCCCTGGTCTAGTTATCACCCGACAACCTTTGCCCATTTTTCTCTGTCACACAGAAAACTGGCTTGTATTATTCATTGTGACTAAGCTGCTTATGGAACCTCCCCCCCTTCCATTCTCCTCGTGCTCCACTCTGTGGCGTTTTGATGGAGTGCATCCATATATTATTCATCTGATTGACTTCAACTAATCGTCTCAAAAGTGCCGGAATTAATCAGTCGAGAAATTTGCTAATTTGTATTCCGTCAGGGGAGTTTGTGGAGAATGTTCCAGTATGACTTTACAGGTGTCGGTAGATAGGAGAGGATGGAGGGGGTTTAACAGGGAGACCAGGAGTCAGAAGAGAGAAATACAGTTGGCGAGAAAAAGACCCAAACCCCTTTTTTCACTGGTAAAAAAAAATCAATGGGGCTGGGATATTCAACACTACTTGAATGGCTTTTACGGGGACCCATAAAATAGCCCATTGAAAAAGTATATGGCATGAGATTATTTTTCTGCGGGTGAAATTGGATTAGCCCTACTGTAAGAGAAGTAGAGGAGCAACGCTTTGAGTGCTCCCTGTCTGCCCCACCCACAGACATTAAAAGGAGGAGGGAGAGAAAAACTTAATTACCTTGGTGAGAGTGGTCATGGTGAGCACCTTTTAAAAGGATCCGATTAGAGTTTGTGCAGAGCTGGCAGTCCCCATGTACAAGCCTGGAGGTAGTTTTGGTGTTGGGGTGAGAGAGAGATAGAAAGGGAGGAGGGTGCAAGAGGGAGAAAGAGAGGAAGAGGCGGAGAGGAGTAGAGATGCAGAGGGGGGTATGAAGACACTAATGGAGAAGGGGGCAAAACAAATGGGGTAGTCAAGAGAGAAAGAGAGCTAGGGAGAGAGATGGCGGCCCTATGAGGGATGTGTTATGGGTCTGTTTCTGTCCGAGAGAGTGGGGCTTCGGGAGAGACGGGCCTCAGACCGGGACTGGTAATTGGATCCAGCGTAAGTGGAAAATCCTATGGAGGAGAGAGTAGGGAAGGGAAGGAAGGAGTTGAAGAGAGAGTAAAGGTAAGAGAGATGGTCAGACGAAGGAGGAGAGGGAGAGTGAGGAAGAACTGAGAAAGAACGCTCAGTTAACGTTTTCCCCCTTAAGTCGATTTGGATGAAAATTCTTCTCTTATAAATGTTCCTCATATATATAAATATATGTATATGTGTATATATATATATATATATATATATATATAAACAGCTCTGGAAAAAATTAAGAGACCACTGCACCTTTTTCTTTCCCTTCTAAAAAAGTCAAAAAGGAAGGTTTTGAGTGAGGAGTGAAGTACCTGGTCAATTACACAATGGGTTGCATTCACTATCTTTCTGTCATTTCAGTATAGTATTTAATGGTTAATGTCATGTTAAAGGGAATGGAAATGGGGGGAAAAACATGCCTTTTGCCTATGATAGTAAAGCAATTCAGACCGGATTGTTAAGCACATAAGAATAGTGTATGGAAATGTATCCAGTGATCTCAACTTCTTTTAACCCTCGTCTTCATCTTACTGCCTGGGTTTCTGCGCCCCACACAAAACACACAAAAACCCCACTTTCTTCTCTGTAAATGTTTTCAGTATTACTTATATAAAACGTTTTCCTCAAACCATTATTTACTCCACACAGCAAGTCAGTGAGTAAGTCTCCAAGAACACATTTTGTGCCGCCAGCAAAAAGTAGAAAAGCTGTGAGGGAAGAAAAACGTCATGAATAATGCAGACCTTTTCATTATTTATTATTTTCACATTAACTTGATGTGGAATAGAATTTGGAGAACTGGTGACTAAGTCTGGGGTCACTTTCTCAGTTGTTTCACATCATGTAGCCTCATTTTGTTTTACAGCATTTTCATTTTGATCATTTGGTGAAACTCTTTGTCAGGTGGATATTTAGTGCATTTAACTGGAGATATTTCAACCACCAGAAACCACAGTCAATTTGAATGTTGATGCTGAATTTACTCTGAATCCAAACGGTTTCAATGTATTGTAAATATGCTACTGTTTTGCTGTACACTAGTGTATGTACATCATATAGCTTGCTAATGTTATCTAGAGGTCACATACTTATATTGTAATTGTTCTAAGTACCATTTCAAATCCTCCCCAGGAAATCATCCTTCAGGTTTTATGTGTAGCTCCTGTATACACTCCAGTCACTCAAGAGGGAGGTGATATGCAGTAAATCGCTTTTCACGTTGAAGTGGTCCTCTACACCTCTGACAGTCTAGAATTGCTGTTCTAGAGCCTGTGTCTCTACTCCTTACCTCTCCACTCAACACTCCAACACTGCACCATGCTCCTGTGTGTGTGTGTGTGTGTGTGTGTGTGTGTGTGTGTGTGTGTGTGTGTGTGTGTGTGTGTGTGTGTGTGTGTGTGTAGATTTGTGAAGACCCTGTAAGGATGGTAACACATCCTGCAAATAGGCACACTAAAACACTTACACAACAAGACACCAACACATGCAGCAAGCACACGTGAACAGACCTCCAGCTGCTGGTGACCGCGCTTAACCTCTGGGATGAAGGGGTCAGATGTCTCTGCGTGAGATGACTGCCACCATGCTGAGAACTGATTACCTCCTCTGACCTGGCATGATTCCAGGTTCGAAACCCGGGCGGGAATCAACAGGCGGTACCACCCACTATCCAGGCTGACGAATTGGCCTCCATGACAGTAGAACTGTAGCAAATTAACGTCTGGGATGAAAGCCCGTTCCGATAGCCGTTCAGAGCTCGACCCCGGAGCCAAACGCGGTCATGATGATGTATGTAGACCTGTTGTCTGCTAGAACGGCCGTCCTAAACCTTGGTGTTAACTGGTTGTGATAGGGCCGTCCTAACTGAATCTGAATAGGAAGCTGGCAGGCGGGCAGGCGTCCCTGACAAACAGATTGTGTCATTTATTGGTTAGTAATGTGGTCTCTGGCCAGGATAGGGACGGCTCCGCTTCCATTGTGGAGGATTAGGCTGACAGCAGCACATTCACATCCTCCAGCAGTCCCACTGTGTCTGGGATGCAGAAGTATACACACACACACACACACACACACACACACACATCGAGGACACACACCCAAACGATGACATCAGCTACCTCCTAATCTGTGTCTGTGTCTGTCTGTGTGTGTGTGTGTCTGTGTGTGTCTGTGTGTGTCTGTGTGTGTCTGTGTGTGTCTGTGTGCGTACGTGTGCGTACGTGTGTGTCTGTGTGTGTGTGTTTGTGTGCGTACGTGTGCGTGCGTGCGCGTGTGTGTGTGTGTGCGTGTGTGTGTGGCGAAGCCCCTGTCGTTCGTTGATAGTGGGGATAGAGAGTGGAACAGCTGTGAGGAGAAAGGCAGCAGCCTGTCTTTTCTGATGTTTGGATTTCTCCAGATTAAAGGGTCTGGTCTGAGTGGTTGCCCAGTGTCTCTCAGCACCTCTGCGTTCACTGTCTAGCGTCTCCCGGCTGCGGAATTACAGTGGTGTTGTTGTTTCTCTTACCTTGACTGCTTTGAATCCCTCGACACTCAGATGCAGGGGGAAAAAAAATCGAAGGCAGTTATTTAAAAAAACAATAGTTTAAGAACGAGGATGTCTGAAACGTGATAAAAGAATACGGAGCTCTTCGTCACGCTGAAAGAAGGAAGAGGACACGTGTTCTGAGCATCAGGGACACAAACATGATCAAACCTCTTTTTAGGGGTAGGTTCTGCACACTCATGGTTGATCAGTGTCTGTCTCTGTGTCTTTGTACTCATTCCTTCTGGTGGCATTGTCTTTATCGAATTCCTAGGTCAAAAGTTATGACTATCAAAGAAAGTGAGCGTTGTGATTCTGCTGGATTGAAATGTTTTAAGCATATAAACCATGATTTGACTTGTTTTGTGACAGCGAGTGTTGCTTGCTGACGGTTACTTGAGCGAGTTTACTATCAGAATGAGGATTTCTCCGGAACTCTGATGAGGAAGCACGTAATCAGTAAAGGGGCCTCTGACGATGAGCCGGATGACAAACACATCTGTCACTGTCTCAGAGTTGCTTAATTACTCAGGGACTACTCCCCAGACAGGCACAGGAAAAAATGTCAATGAAAAATTCAGTGAAAGCAGTGGGAGCCTACTGTACTGCAATGATCCTGTCAGTTTCCAGCTTTTGGTCGGTCTCTCTCTATCTTTCTATCTATCTTTCTATCTCTCTCTCTCTCTCTAAATATATATATATATATATATATATATATAAATATATATATATATATATACAAAATGACGGGAGTTGTCGGGAGTGCATTATATATATATATATATATCACACACACACTATATGTAATCATCACAGTATAACACCAAGTCAATTAAACTTGAGGGGTATCAATATGTCCAGTTAGGAAGCATAAGTGATTATGAATCAATGTCACGAATGTTGGTTCAAATGAAAGTGACAACAGGTGCACTGGAGAGGCAGCAGCAAGACAACCCCCCAAAAGGGAATGGTTTTGCAGGTGGTGGTCACAGACTGCTCTCTCCTAATCCTTCCTGACTGATTCCTCTCTAGTTTTGCATTTTGCTAATGTCCTTGTCACTACTGGTAGCATGAGGCGGTGCCTGCAGCCCATTCAGGTTGCACAGGTAGTCCAGCTCCTCCAGGATGGCACATCCATACGTGCCGTCGCAAGAAGGTTTGCTGTGTCTCCCACTACAGTCTCAAGAGCATGGAGGAGATACCAGGAGATGAGCCGTTACATGAGAGCTGGACAGGGCCATAGAAGGGCATCAGCCCAGTAGCAGGACCGGTATCTGCTCTTCTGTGCAAGGAGGAACAGGAGGAGCACTGCCAGAGCCCTACAAAATGACCTCTAGCAGGCTACTGGTGTGCATGTTTCGGACCAAACTGTCAGAAACTGTCTTCATGACGGTGGCATGAGGGCCCAACATCCTCTAGTGGGACCTGTGCTCACAGCCCAGCTTGACCTGTGCTCACACCGTGCAGCTTGATTGGAATTCGCCAGAGAATGCCCGAATTGGCAGGTCCGCCATTGGCGCCCCGTTCTCTTCACAGATGAGAGATGCCATGGTGAACGCTATGCTGCCTGCGACATCATCCATTATGACCGGTTTGGCGGTGGGTCAGTGATGGTCTGGGGAGGCATATCCTTGGAGGGTCGCACAGACCTCCACGTGCTAGGCAACGGTACCCTGACTGCTGTTAGGTACCGGGATGAATTCCTCAGATCCATCGTCAGACCTTACACTGGTGCAGTGGACCCTGGGTTCCTCCTGGTGCAGGACAATGCCCGGCCCCATGTGGCCAGAGTGTGTAGGCAGTTTATGGATGACGAAGGCATTGATGCCATTGACTGTCCCTCACATTCCCCAGGCCTGAATCCAATTGAGAAACTCTGGGACGTTATATATCGGTGTATCCGACGCCTCCACGTAGCGCCACAGACTGTCCAGGAGCTCACTGATGCCCTGATCCAGGTCTGGGAGGAGATCCGCCATTTCATCAGGAGCATGCCCAGACATTGTCGGGAGTGCATACAGGCACGTGGGGGCCATATACTGTACACTACTGAGTCACAACATGAGTTGCCGTGATGAAATTCACGCAAGTTGGAACAGCCTGTGATTTCAGTTGTTTACTTTGATTATCGGTGTGAGTTTGAATCCAACCCTCAATTGGTTGATGATTTTGGTTTCCATTGACCGTTGTTACGTCATTTTGTTCTCAACAAATTGCACAATATACAGTAAAGATTTTGATCTTTAATATATTTCGTTCATCGAGACCCGATGTGCGATTTAAAAGTGATCCCTTAAGCAGTGTATACCCCTAATCCTTTCTATATAGTGTGTATGTATATATTCCCGTCTCCCTCTCTCTGGGTCTTTCAGAGGTTAGTCATGGAAGACAACAGGCAGATAATTTATTAATGCATTTCTGGGAACAACTAGTGGAGCGCTGGACCTGACACGGTGGTGGTTTCAGAGGGGTCTGTTGACATCCCCCAATCAATTCCACATTACTGGTCATCAATAGCCGGTGTTGGGTTTGTCACATCAAACTTGCCTGGCCTCTATTGATCTGTATTATTATTGGAAAACCTTGGAAACCCTGAATAAGAGCCAAGACTTGTTTTTTTTTTACTTGAGAAGGAATTGTGTTTACTTGAGGATGACGTATATTTACTTGCAGATGACTGATGTTTACTAGAGAATTAATTATATTTTCTTGAGGATGACATATGTTTTCTTGCAGATGTTTACTAGAGGATGATTTGTAATTTTTTGAGGATAACGTATATTTACTTGCAGATGACATATGTTAATTTGAGGATGACTTGTATTTACTTGTGAATGATATATTTACTGGAGGATAATTTATGTTTTCTTGAGTCTACAGTGCCAAAAGTATTGACACTCTTGCACTTTCTTCAAATAAATCATAATTGTCCATAAAAAAAATATTTAATTCTCTGTTTATGTTACTGAACATTTGCTTTCAGAACCTAATATTTCCTTGACACCCTAGACTCAAGGGTTGGTAGCAAAGCCTTTGAAAGCACAGCCAAGTCCTCTCTTTAGCCAAGTGTGAGCTTCCTGCACATCTGCCCTGGCAGTTTGGCCCACTCGTCTGGTGCAAACTGCTCCAGTTCTAACAAATTTGAAGGGTGCCTCCTCCCGACTGCTGTTTTCAGATCTCACCACTGGATTTCAATGGGATTTAGATCTGGACTTATCGTTGGCCACTTCAGAACAGTCCAGTGTTATGTGTTGAACCATTCCTGGATGTAGTTTGGGGTCTGTTTGCAGCTGGCTGACACTGGGTCCGACGTTGCGCTCCAAAATGCCTTGGTATTCTGCTGATTTCTTCCTACACACCCAGGGCACCCAGTGCCAGAGGCAACAACTCCAAACCACCATTGAGCCTCCTCTGTTTGACTGTTGTGAAGGTGCTCTTTTTTCACTGAAGGCATAGTTTTTTTAATGTAAATAATTGTTTACCAAAAAGCTCTAATTTGTTTTCATCTATCCATAGTAGATTCTCCCAGACGTTTTGTGGCGCGTTCAGGGGTTTTTCTCAGGTTTTGGCAAATTGTAGCCTGGCTCGTGTTTTTCTCTCAGCAGTGGGGTCCTTCTGAATCTCCTACCATACAATCCCTTTTCACTGAGTTTGGCAACAGATTGTGTGAGCTGAAACTTACTTACTCTGTCTGAAATGGATCTTAAATCTATGCCGTCGTTGATTGATGTGTTTTCTCCAACACTCTCTGCTGTGATCTTCCGTCAAGGTGTATTTTGCGGCCACATTCAGGGAGGTCTTAAACATCCTGATAACATTATGTATGGTGGAAACAGGAATATCAATGTCTCAGGAGATGAATATGTAGATTTGAGATTGTCCATGCTTGGCAAATATCTTGTGTCTGACCATAGACAATTTTTTAGTTTTTCTTTATTTTCTCCATGCTCTTTGTGATACATGTAATGACAGAAAACATTTCTTTATTCAAACTGATGATGGATTTCCAAATTGTAGGCACCTGCAACTCCCCACAGGTGATATCAATTCTAAAGTAAAGGAGAATCACCTAATTCTAATGAAATTATTTCTACGAGATGGCAATAATATTGTCCGGGACAATTTAGTATTTCTCTATTGAATAATGTAAGATTTATTAAATTATTCAGATGTTTTGTTTTGTTCATCTGCAAACCAGAGAAAAACATAAATCAATATCAAAATATATATTAATTTCAGCAGTTTTCTGGAAGAAATAATGCATCACTTGAATAAAGTGCAGGCGTGCCAATATTTTTTGCCACAACTGTATTTTCGTAACCTGTGAACAGAAAGTTCTTGCGAAAGCATCTTTTCACCAGCACCTCACTCCCCCATTACCAGATTCCCGGTCTCCCGTGGAGGCTGGCCTGCGATGAATGGCACCTAATCTATCCTGTTAATACCCAGGAATTAGGACAGCCTGCCATTTGCTAATTGGCTAACAGGTCAGAATCTGGACAAAAGGCTGTGCTGACACCACCTCTCACTGATATAACAGGGGCATTAGATTGATGAATGGAGGCGGCAACTAAGCACCTCTGGCCAGAGGTCCCTGGAGGCTCAACGCTGGCCTGAGTGTCACCCTGTCACAACATACAGGGACGAGCCACCCAGAAGTTGGTCCCATCCCACCACACGGTCCTGGCCCCTTCGACGCATCGCAGCCTGTCACACTCTGGGTCTGTGGAGGTGGTTGAACCAGAGCTTTGCATTTTACATTGACTATCCTTCCAGAAGTGACATTTGAGGCTTTTTTTTTGTTAGAGAAAGGTCACAACAAGTTTCTAAGATTAAGTGGTTAAGTGGGCCTGTGTGTCTCCGTTAGCTGGGACTTTGACTAGCTGTGAAAGCAGATGCTGCTGCTGGCGTCCAAGGGTCTGTAATGCGCTCTGAAGGCTAGCGTATGTGTGAGGGGAGGAGAAGGTAAGCAGGGGGGACAGAGGTACGGCCTCAAGTCCTCTTCTACAATTTTTCCCATCACGCTGGCTGGTTCTCAAGTCACACCACTGTAATAGCTGCTCTCCAAGTATGTCCACACAGAGGTAGAGCGGGAGAGACAAGTAGACTAGGTGAGGAAGAGCAGGAGAGATAGGGAGACGGATGGAGAGCTTCAGAGCAGGAGGGGGAAGAGGACAGACGCCGAGGGTACTGGGTGTAGTGTTGATGCCTTGGTCAAGGTCCTATCTCACTCTCATCCAATCGTCCATGTCACACATGGGATTGGAGGGGATGGTGGGAGGCCGTCGGCATGGCGACAGAAGGACCACCGTCAGAACTGGTTGGGACGTACAGCATATCAGCAGAGATCCTTCCTTGGTTTTGCCATAGTAGCTAGGCATGTTCAGGCTTGATATGAGCTGCTGGAGGGCGGGTACAGGATCCGACGGGAGAGACTGAAGCCTGGGAGTAGTATTTCTTAGTATTTTTTTCCTAAGCCTGGGGATGTGCACTCACTGCTCCGGACCTCAGTTACACAGCCATCACAGCTGTGTTTGATGTTGGAGCCAATATTTCCACTCGCAGATGGTCTGACACTCATTAAACACTTCAGAACAGTAACGGGCTGCGATTCAGTGCCCTTCTTTAGAGTAGACCCCATAGGGCTGGGTCAAATGTAGGGCCCCATGTAGTGAATGCCATTTTTAGCGCACTCTTGGGTTCGCACTGCGATCCCTTTATGAAAGCAGGGATGTAATGTGTAGTACTTAAGGGTCATGTCTAATGCATGATATACAATACGGAGCCCAACATACAAATGGCTGCCGTAGTGGGCTAGTTTAATTTATTCCACTAAAGTGCATTGTTGAATGGGTTTGGATTTAAAAATAAACCAGGCTCGATGCCCGGGCTCCATTACTGGTTTATGGTAGTAAGCTGGATGTGTTGAGAGCTGATGTATTGGTCATGTTTATGGAGTCCTATCTAATTTGACCATAGAGAGCCATAGGAGGCCAGAGGCCTCTCTGCAACTCCAGTCTGCTCAGAGGAGAAACCCCTCCACATTCAGCTCTCTCTCTGCCTTTTTGTGCATATTTTATTCATTGAGCTGGTATTACTCTTCTGTTCATTCATTGTTGTTGTGTTATGAGGTGAACCTTTTGTGTATTCCATCTAAATCATGTTTATGTGACACACCCAAACTGGAACTTTCATCCTCTCTCTCGACTAGCCATGAATGAGCAAATGTTCAGACAGGCATATTGTTTTCTCTTTTACTTCTTCTCGCAACCCCTACTCACCTCAACACTCCCAGGAGTTCAATGGAACATTTTGTACACGGAAAGACAACTTCTTCAACTTATTCTGTGTCATCAGCATTTTGAACCAGTGGACGGTCTAGCTAGGGATTGGCTGCAGTGCTCTCTGGTAATCTGTGTTTTTCTCAGACTTGCTTGCTGATTGTTCCAGTAAAATGCATGGCTTCCCCTCTGATGAATTGTCTGTGTTCATTCATTCTCTGTCTTCTCCCTCTCCTTGCTGCACCTCCTGCTGAACAGGAGATTAGGTGGGATGCCAGTTGAGCGTAGAAAACGTAGTGCTTGATTTGTGTGTATGTATATGTATTCTGTCCTTGATGTGTGTGTGTGTGTGTGTGTGTGTGTGTGTGTGTGTGTGTGTGTGTAGCTGTATAATGTATTATTTTTTTTGTATATGGTAATGCCGGACTCATCTGTAAAAGAGACATTTGTTTATTAAGAAGAGTTGAATCAAATAAGTAAACCTTCAAAAAGAGACATTTGCTCTCAGCATGGCCTTACAACTAAAATAAAGGTTCAATAAAAGTAAGAACATAGGATTACTCGATCATTATCAGCATATGTATGGACTTCTACATAAAAAATGATCTCTCTTTATTAACTTGTATTGCACTAATGGCAAATCTTACAGATTACCCAGAATTTACAAAGGATGTTACAGTATAATATCAAATATAACAGATGACCCAGAACTTACAAAGTCTGCTACACTATAATGTCAAGTATAACAGATGACCCCGGAGTTAATAAATCTACTTGAAACTGCTTTTCAAACAGCTTTCATTCAGCTTTTCATGCTGTAACAAGGGCATGCCTTATAGGTTTCTTCTATTAGAAAGTGTTGCCATAGAAAAGTCCCCACTGGAAAACGGTGCTTATTATATTGAAGTTCCGTGACATCAAAGGTTCCCTTAGAAGTGTTGTGCTGTGTATGCGTGTGTTTATGTGTGGTTGTGTGCACGCGCATGCGTGTGTTGTCGTTCCCCGGCGCTGTCGGGAGGTGTAATCTGTTGTTGTTATGCAGGCCTCGTGCAGGGTAGCACTGGGGACCTAACCACTGGAAGGTTGGTGTATCACACACACACAGTGTACTAATTGTGTTCACTATCAGCTCCTCTACTCCCAGAATATCACCATGACTCAGAATTGCCATCCACATGCTTCATGCTGTCTTTTCTTAAGCATCATATGGAAATCTGTCTGCGTGGTGTTCTGATGTGGAGCCAAATGGTTTGAAGTTGACGCTGAACGCTGACAGAATTACAGTTTTCCAAGGAAGGCATGAAAAGCGTTAGTGAACGCAAGCAGGTTTTCCACTGTAGTTGCATGGCATCACTTGAAAGTTTAATGACCACGTTATTTAAGTAATCTTATTCTTAACGTGAACAAGTCCTTTGAAAAACGCTCAACCGTTAGATCACAGCGTCTCCCGCAGTTTGCTTTTCCCATTTAAGGACTGATTAATCAACAAATTGAGCTTTGAGACAACGTTGGCAAGTGCTTCCATGGCCTTTGTGGACTCATTTTCTTTTCATTACGTTATTTCACGCTTGGACGCCGACAGAAGCGTGGAGAGATAGGGCGGTGGTGTCCAATGGCAGCTTACTCAAGAAAAACACGGAATATCTCTCAGCTCTGTTCGCGTCAGAGCGTCGCAGAGGCACTCAATTTGCACCAATCCTGCACCTACTGTCACATCGTAATAACATGTGACGGGCGACGCAAGCTAGTGGCCCGAGATTTAGTCGGCACGGTTGCAGCATCATTTTGACATGGTACACGAGACAGTACAAAGTTGCCGTGCATATGAGACTCAACCAACGCACCAAAAAATATATCCTTACTAGCCTTTTGTTAGGGAATTGGTGTTACTGAGTGAGTAACTTTACCGTTTTGGTGGACATCTGGGTCCTGTCTGATTATGCCAGATTCACCGCGCATAACCCAAAGCCCCCTTAGCACACAGACCCAATGTAGGTATTTTACAAAAGGCAGCCATATGCCGAACTCCTACACAGTATCAAAGGCTGCTGTAGAACAGGCTCCTTCAACACCTCATGCTTCCACGGGCCAGCCTCTTCCAGAAGCAAATTCTGCCGTAGGTCACGCTTCTACAACAGCCTTAACACGCTGCCTGAGATGTGGGAATAAGCTGTTCATCACCCTACAGTGGAGTACCTTAGTGTTATCACAGCCAGCGTCAATTAGCCTAACCTCTGGAGATCTTTTAGCACACAGGCTAATTAGCGCACGGCTTTTGCAGTACCATTCTGGAACTAATTTATACCTTGATTTAGCTTTAGCATCATATCGTGCTTAACACAATACTGACTAGCAATCACAGCTGTCTCTCGAAAATGGCAGTATGGTTAGGAGGGAGTTGGCATGTAATGATATGACACCTATGCTGAAATTGGTAGACTGGAAAATCTGTTGAGGAATAGCCACTTATGTTGATGTTCACATGAGTTAATTGGCGCAAATGTTTTAGCTGGCTAGCATTATTCCATCAGTTGAGATCCATCTGGACAGCAACTCTTTAACTGTGTGTGTTTTAGAGACACATATGAAGATGCTTAAAAACGAAAAACGTTCTGACAGTTTCATCCACTTAAGACTTGCGAGAATAAAGATTTTTGCCCTCCAATCCTTAAGACCATTTACGGATTTTTCACTTCCCCTACGGTACTGACATGCCAAACGCCGGTCTGGTTTGTGGAATCTGTGTCGCGACGTTGGGCCTCTGGGTTTGGAGAGGAACTCTTTGTCTGTCTACTCTTGAGTCTTTGGCATGCTGAAAATGAACTTATTTCCCTCCTCCCCATTGGAGTTGCATCACTCAGCTGAAACCTTCCAGTAACATTACCTAGTGAAGGACTCATCACACCAAAAGACAGCGAGCGCTCAAGTATTCCGTTTAATTCAAAAGTGCAATCGAAAGACCCGCTCTGAATGAAAGGATGCAACTCATTCAGGGTCAGACTTTCCTTGATCGACGGTTCTGTTTTGTTCTGGTTCTTTATCAGACATTTATGCGTTCAGTCCTGCTCTTTTGTTGGCCTGCCACGTTGTGTACCCCACAGAATTTCAATTCTTTCACTCTAGTTCTGCGGCACACAACGTTTTTGTGGTAAGGGAGTCATATGACAGTGCTCTTCTCCTGCGTGATGGTGTCCACTGTTTATCGTGTCCAAGTTCCATAATCCTGTCTTCTCTCCTCTCTAGGCACTACCAGGCAACCCAAGGAAGGGGAGGTCCCAGGGGTTGACTACAACTTTGTGACTGTTGACCGGTTTATGGAATTGGAGAAAAGTGGAGCCTTACTAGAGAGCGGAACTTATGAAGGTAAAATCAGGCTTCTATTTTTTGGGGGTGGGTGGTGTTGTCAAGGTTTTCTTTTGGTTTAGTATAGTAAATTATTCAATTCATGTTTTCATTTCATGTACTATGCAGTATTCTACAATTTTACAGTTTATTCTGTCGCTTGTTGGAATAAGTAACATGGTATATATACAGTATGCAGCTGTTTGTTCAAGGTTTCTTTTTCTTCTAGCATCTTCCCACTCTCTGACAGAAAACAGTGGTGTGTTTATAGCTTACAGCTCTCAAACATTACTCTGATCCAAGGACACCTGAAATGTAGCTCACAGGAATCACTGAAGAGAAGACACACCTCACAACCGCACCTCACCAATGCTCTGTCTCCCATATTATATTATATATAGCATGGCTCTTCTCTGGGCACTTCTGGCTCCAGAATTAACACAACAGTCCAGTTTCTCTCTCTGCCCTGATCTGAGTATCTCTATGCCTGGTGTCTTAAACCATTGTCAGATACGTGGGAGTCCCTCGGATACGGGGGAGTCCCTCGGATACGGGGGAGTCCCTCGGGTACGGGGGAGTCCCTCGGGTACGGGGGAGTCCCTCGGGTACGGGGGAGTCCCTCGGGTACGGGGGAGTCCGTCGGGTACGGGGGAGTCCGTCGGGTACGGGGGAGATCGCCGGGTACGGGGGAGACCGCCCGGTACAGGGAGGGGTCCGTCACACACACAACTCCGCATCAACTCCATTGTAGCTATGAGCCTGTCATGGCAGAAAAATAATATTGCAGATGGTCAATTTAAAGGTTGGTTGCCAGGAGCGATGTTAGATCCTCTCTCAGATTGGAGCTGTGCACATGTGTCACTTCTCCAATGACGGCTTCATCCGGCGAGAGAGAATCCTTTTCCCCCTGGGTGGCTGCACTTTTCCATCATCACTTACCTTCTTAATATGCAATGATCCATTAGGAGCGGAGGGAGAAGGATAAATTGAGTGGGGAATGTAGAGGGGCATGGAGGGTGAGATGTGGAGGGAGAGATGGGGAGAGAGGGGTGTTGAGAGAGTGAGATAGGGGTGTTGAGTGAGAGACGTAGAGGGATAGACACATAGAAAGGTGGTAAAATGTAGACAGATGAAGCGAGATGGATTAATGGAATGACTGAGAAAGATGGAGCAGGACGAAAACAGGTGGAGACAGAGACAGGGAGAGGGAGATTGAGAAAGATGGAGCCAGCTAGAGAGATGGACTGTTTCTCAGACAACTTGACAGTGAGAAAGGCAGTTATCCGAAGCTTACCCTGATACAATCCTGAAGTCAGGTCATAATGTTCTTATTATCTGTGCTATTGGGGTTTCATAAGAACAAAAGCCTTGCTTGAGGATGTCAGATTTGATGGGTAACAGCAGAATTGACATTTATTTTTTTACATTATGGAAAGTCAGTAGGCAACTATTCTAGCATTGTAACAATTTGTATGTTTTGTTTGTTTTTGAGTGATTGATGGTTTGATCATTTGATGTTCCACATGCTAGGACATGAAGGGTGTCTGAACTTCCTTCAGAAATATGTTTTGGTTAGGTTTGATGTGTTGCTTAGGGGTGTGGTTTGATGTGTTGCTTAGGGGTGTGGTTTGATGTGTTGGTTAGGGGTGTGGTTTGACGTGTTGGTTAGGGGTGTGGTTTGATGTGGGTGTTGCATGTGAGAAGTGCTGACCAATAAGGCTGGTGTGTGAACGTGGCAAAGTTGGTTTATCTGTCTGTGGTGCTAGTTAGGGATAGTCATAAAATTACACACATTTTATGTTTCTTTTACCTTTCACTATTTGTACAGTATTTCAGTTTCTAACATTTACAGTTGGTTTGAGGTTTTAAGTCAGTGGAATTTGGATTGATCTGTCATGTACAGCTGGAGTGCCAATGGTTGATTACTTGAGTGCTGCCAGCTGTGGACAGAACTGTATAAAAACAAGCCCAAAGAAAGCTGTTGTCTACCCTTCATTTTGTGACTTTTTTTTTTTTGAATCTTAGTTTTAGATCTCGCAAATAGATAAGATGTTTGTTTTATGTGCAGTTTTGATTTCACTGAAAGTCTGAACATGTTTTTATATTTCAGGCAGCAGATTAAAATGCACTGTTGTTTTAAGGCCTACCGTTAAATTAGCTTTTAAAGAGAAATGTGTTCCCCTATAAATTTGAGTCACTCACTGTGTAATCAGAGATGCAAACGAGTTTTATGGAGGCCTTTTCCTAACCACAGCAATTACTCGAGATACTAAACAACATTGTCTTTCCAGCCACTATATTCTCCAGGATGCTAAAACTGTCTGCCGAATGCATGTTTTGGGGCTTTATCATTTTAATACTCAATCCACAGTATTGGAATAATTACAGTTGGTTTTAGGCATCTTTGGGTGTCTGGTTTCTCCTCTAGAAGAGCATAAACTCCACTGAGAGGAGATATCCCAGTGTCGGATTATCTCACTCTCATAGAAACCCTTTCTAGCTGCAGAACCTAATCTCCAGTGGAGGGGCACCCAGTCCATTTCACACTGTGATTCCACACTATAAAGCCCATACAGACCATCAGATTTACATCCACAAAACAAGGGCATCCTCTGTCTCAGGCCTTTGCCAGGTATCTCTGGGCTGAAAGCTGTTGCAAGGCGTGTGCGTGCGTGTGTGTGTGCGTGCGTGCATGTGAGTGTGCGTGTGTGTGTGTGCTGGCATGCGTAATTGTGTGTGTGTGTGCTGCCATGTGTAATTGTGTGCGCGTGCGTGCGTGTGTGTGTGTGTGTGTGCGTGCGTGTGTGTTTGTGGAGGAGACTTTGGCAGTGAGTACTCTGCTAGCAGACCCAGGGGCTTGATGATCGGAGTGGGCGGTATGTGAATGCATCAGCGAGAATAAACCTTGAGCGGCATGTTCAGAACTAACCCAGAAACCCTTGACATGCCGGGAGCTGTCGACTCCACCCAGGGGAGGCCGGCGGGTCGACCACACAGAGCCCACAGCTTTGTCCAGACCGTGGGACCAGAGAATTCTTCCAGAAAGCGTATCCCTGAGATACCGAGCATCAAAGATTTCACATGCCAGATCTCAGAACTGTTTTGTAGTGATTCTATGTTAACCCAATAAGTTCCCCAGCTTGATAGGCCACTCCAACCAGTTTCTCTGAATTAAAATGAATCCTACGGCTTCCCTATGGTGTTGCACAATGACAACATTTTCGTAATTCCTCCTGAAACCATTTCCCATGCCGTGATGTGGTGTATTTAAATGTATTTTCTCGTATGTCACATATGAAGAACCACATGTAGATCAGCTGTATGTGAACAACACATTTCTGATCCGAATGTCAAGAGGTCCCAGGCTCTCATGGTGTCAGTCTTTAGTTACCAATATGTAGTCTTGTCAGCGTGGTTGTGGGTTTCTGTATTCTGGAGAGTGTCATCATGTTTGAGTACTTCCTTCTTGACATGCCTCGAATCTTGCATATATCAACTTTGAGGACCTTTGACACCTAGCTTTTGTTTTCACACAGGTCTTCTGGACTAGCCTTCCACTTCCTGGTCCCGGTCCCAGTCGATTATTGTGTCATTAAATAATCTTTCCACAGCAGTGTCACTCTCACTTGGTCTTGTTCAATATTTAATCGTACAATATTTCCCTTGAAAGAGACAGTTTCATTTAATGTTCACATTATGCTTGTGTTGTCCCCTGTGATCGCTACTGTAGAGCCTGAAAATTAACTTGTAACAAGCACGAGAAAACATCCAAGCAAATCTTTTTTTAAACACATCACCATAGGCAAATGGAATGTCTACAAAAGGCAGGCGTGTTGCTGCTTATTAAACAGGTTTACTACTGCTTGTGACTTCACCTGTTTCCTTTGGTAAAGTAACAATAAAAGCTCCCATATTAAATTGCTATAATATTTCCTTTTACCGCCACCATTTTTTAGTTTGAGAAGTTCTATTATAGTTGTTGTACTGATGTAACAGTTGACAGTCTCTTCATGCAGATGTTAGTCTGTAATCTGTGTCATTTGTTTATTGGTATTAATATGAGTATGTACTTACTGTATATGATTACATTTTATAATAAGCACATGTATGATATGTAATGATGATAATTAATTTGATATGTATGTATATGATTAATGATGAGCTATACCTATATTATTGCGTGCAGTATTATTAATATAAAGTATCTCTTTCTTTGTTCTTCAGAGAACTACTACGGCACACCGAAGCCCCTGTGTGATCCCAGTCCTCTGCTGCTAAATGTAACAGACGAGCTCCTGCCGGGTGCCCGACCCAGCTCCGAGGGGAAGAGAAAACGGAATAAGTCGGTCAGCAACATGGAGAAGGCCGGCATTGAGCCGCCAGAGGACGAGGAGGAGGAAAGGCCTGTCGTCAACGGCAACGGCATTGCCATTACCCCAGGTGAGCCTCAGCAGTGAAATGTTGTGTTCCGTTGTTGGTGATTGTTAGATATGTTGTGTTCCAGTGTTAGTGACCATTAGAAATGTTGTTTCGTTGTTGGTGATTGTTAGATATGTTGTGTTCCAGTGTTAGTGACCATTAGAAATGTTGTGTTCTGTTGTTGGTGATTTAGATATGTTGTGTTCCTGTATAGTGACCATTAGAAATGTTGTGTTCCAGTGTTAGTGACCATTAGATATGTTGTGTTCCATTGTTGGTGATTGTTAGATGTGTTGTTTTCCAATATTAGTATGTTGTGTAGCTGTGTTGCTTTGCATTTGAAATTTTGTTTTTCAGTGTTACTGACCATTAGATATGTTGTGATTCAGTGCTACTGATCGTTAGGCCCTTACCATGAAAGCGGGATCACGGCCACAATGGTTGAAAGGGCAATAAAAAAAATCAGACAACATAGCAACAGTCTATTGTGTAGGTTACCTTGTAGCTACCTTCTGGTTAGGCCCATAGCTTAGCAACTGCAAACACTGTTCTGTTGAAATGATCAGTTGATATCTTAGCAAAGGACGAATGAATAGATATGGAAGGGAGATCTGCTGTCCTTATACTGATCTCACCCCGTTTGAAAACTGCGCAGGTGGTCTAAATATAGTGGTTTATATAGTGGTTTACTGAAACAGAACTTGAAGCACAGAGATTCATTTATACTGTTCAGAAATGATAGACCTCCACTGTATCCCATCTCTCAGTTATTAGATCATAGTAGAGTTAGTCCACATCATATCACCTCGGGCTGTGATCAACCCTCACCCAATCCCCCCTGCTCTGACATGGAGAAGCTTCGCCTGGGGGTTGTGATCAAATCAAGTGTGGGATTCTACTAAGCAGATTTCCTGGATCAATGCAAGCCACATTAAAGTCATTACTCTTAACATGAAGCAAAGATGCTGGATGTCTAACTTTATGTAAGACCTGAGAAACTCTATGCAAGCCATGGGAAAAAAATCATTAATGTTGATACGACATTTGTTAATGTAAAAAGAAATAAAACGGTCGAGGTTCACCCTTACTATGTACAACATTTTGAAACCCTTTGAAAAGAGCTATATACTATATATTAATCCATTGTTATTGGTCAACATGTTTTAATGCACTGGTCAGATAAACCATGCAATTAGCCTTGAGTTATGACACAGAATAGTAGGATCATGTTGCAAACCTTCCTCACAAGATGGTTGGCTCATGTTGCCATACTATACAGGATAGTAGGATCATGTTGCCATCCTTCCATACAGGATAGTAGGATCATGTTGCCATCCTTCCATACAGGATAGTAGGATCATGTTGCCATCCTTCCATACAGGATAGTAGGATCATGTTGCCATCCTTCCATACAGGATAGTAGGATCATGTTGCCATCCTTCCATACAGGATAGTAGGATCATGTTGCCATCCTTCCATACAGCATAGTAGGATCATGTTGCCATCCTTCCATACAGGATAGTAGGATCATGTTGCCATCCTTCCATACAGGATAATAGGATCATGTTGCCATCCTTCTTTACAGCAGCTCTCCTGCTGTATTCATTTGGTTCTGTGAACAAAGCTAAGGAAGCATCGATGTTGAGTATTTTGCCTGGAGCAGCAGTCCTCTGTTGGAGTTTTCTGTTACTGAGTATATGGACAGTGTATACTGTCCATATACTACTGTCCATAGGGAATCGATAGAGCAGGCAGTGTGTGATGTTACCAGATACCTATACCTCTTTTTCATAGATTAACTCTCTCTCCCCCTGCCTGCTGCTGTGGGACAGCCAATCCAACCAACACGACTCAAACTAGGACACATCAGCCAGCTCCTCTGTCTGTCTCTATCTCCTCTGCCTCACACTCTCTCGGTCTATTTCACTCTCTCTTTCAATTACTCTCACTTTCTTTCTACCTGGTGTTGTTCTATATCCATCTCTTTCTGCCTGTCTCTGTGTCATTGCTACCCTCTCTCTCCCTATTTCAATTGCTCTCCATCTCCCCCTGTCTTTTTTCTTATCCTGTTCCATCTCTTTTCCCTTGGCACTTCATCACACTGTCCTCCTTCGCTCCTCCTCTCTCCCTGCTGCCTTATCTCCTTCCTCATCTTTCTCTTCATTCTTTCTCCTTTCTCTCCTCCATCCCCTTCCCCCCATCCCCTTACCCCTCCTCTCTCCCCTCATCTCTCTCCTCCTGTCCGCCCTCTCTCTCCTTCCTTTCCATCTCTCCTCTCTCCCTCTCTTCGCTATACCTCTCTCACTTTCCCTTCTCCTCTCTCCTCATTGCTTCAGTAATAACGTCAGTTCAGACTCATCTATCGTTCTCTTCATTTCTCATCCTCAGAGTCCAGCGAACATGAGGACAAGAGTACAGACGTCTCCTCAGGGGAGGTGCCCCCCCAGACATGTCCCCCAGCTGAGACCCTTGCCTTCTCTACCACCCCCAACAACGAGGTTCCCAAGGAGGAGGGGAGCGAGATGGCCATGTCGGCCCCCAAGCCTGATGAGAATGAGAGCGAGCTGGGTCCGCTGCCAGACAACTGGGAGATGGCCTACACAGAGAAGGGAGAGGTGTACTTTATCGAGTAGGTGTCGCCAATGGAGTGCAATTGGCGACAATTGCACCCCCCCCCCCCCCCCCCCCCCCCCCC
>JACXGI010003817.1:0-15591 GCA_016801175.1 Esox masquinongy
CTTCCGTTCCCCCTCCGTTCCCCCCTCCGCTCCCCTGTCCAGTCCCAGTTGGCGGCTCGGTGACGGTTGACGTTGAGTATCTCTACCGGTTCGATTCCAAGATGTCCGCCGCTCGTCTCCAGTGCCACCCGAGCTTCGGCACCTTCCCGTCCTTCTCCTGGTCTCTCAACAGCTCGCTCCTCTCCCGCTGGTGCGAGGGCAGCTCCTCTCACGCCCTGGCGGACGCCGGGCGGACCCTGCTCCTCACCGAGATCATCCCGGAGAATTCTGGGTATTACCGGTGCAGGACAAGAGACAGTTACGACGCGGCGTCGGCCTGGGTGGAGAGTGAACCTGTCCTGGTGCAGATCACTGGTGAGTGACGGTTACTAAGCAGGGGAACGAGTGCCTATTGGGACACACATTAAGGCTTAAAAACTTTACGGTCACATCTCTCTCTCTCTCTCTGTGTCCGTACAGAGGTTACCGTGGCAACCATAGAGGTCATCGCCATAGTGTTCTGCTGTTTCCTAATGCTGACCCTGGCTGGGGGCGTCGCCTGTGTGATGAGAATGCTCCGTAGTCACCGAAGTGCGTTGGTTTGTGTCCGCGTGTGTGTTCGTAGTGTGTTCGTAGTGTGTTTGATGGTCTTAAATGACTCTCATTTACTCTTTTTTATCCCCCCCCCACTCTTTCTGTCTCTCTCTCTCCTAGAATTTGTTCAAAGCAGCGAGCAGCCGGAGTGAGTCCAGTATTGTTCTTCCTCTATTTCTTCTATAGTACTTTACTAAAACTGGTCATAAAACATTTGTTTCTTTTAATCACATTTCAGCCATTTTGAGTTAGTTTTAGTCTACTTTTAGACTCAATTTAGTGCACTCTTTGCCGCGTTGTAGTCCATTTTACATTGCATCCTACAGTACAGTGACATAAAAGGCCTTTCTTTTCTTCTCAGGCCCAGGGATCCCCAGCTTCATATTTGGTATTTTCCGTTTAACCTAAACTGATTCATCTAGGCTAAGATGACGTTTGGAAATTGGAGCAGACAGGTTATGTATGGTATATGCTGAAATTCAGTTGATAAATACCAAGTGGCTGTTTCAAATGTCAAATAGATAAATTGGTTAGTGAAGACATAATGAAAAAACCTGCCTTCATGGCCTTGAGGACTAAATCAATCCGAAAAAAATAATCCCAGTCATTCTTAACTAATGTATCTATGGCTAGCAAGCAACAGTTCTGAGCAGTACAAAGTGGTGGCAATCTAGCTGGCCACGTCGCCCTGATGACAAGTGCAAGCTGGACTGTGAAGATGAGCACATGCGCAATTTGCGGCGCATCGTTAACCGAACATCGTTAACCGAACATCGTTAACGGAAGTATGCAGATCACATTAAAGTTATGCAGATCATGTTAAAGTTATGCAGATCATGTTAAAGACGTGCTAACGTTAAAACTAGAAATCTTCTCATGCAGCTGCTGCCGTCATTGCCATGGTTACCAGACATGCTATCACCTCTCGTGATGAATATTTTCAATGATAAGACAAACATTCCTCCATGCCCCTCTGATTGGCTGCCAATGCGTACTGCGCGCCAAATCTGACACGTTAAAGTTACGCCTCTGCGAATAGATAAAGTTGTGTAATTGTGGGCATGTCTATGCGTCGGTTTGTTTACAGGAGAGGAGTGGTCAACGCAAGTGTGTCAACCAATGAAAACGGTGTGCTACATTCCAAAATTTGCATGCTTGAACATGATTGGATACAGATTAACAGAACACAAATTTTCAGCAATTTCAATGGCCTTCAATCTGTCATGAACATTGATTTCGCTTTAAAAAAAATAGGCATCGATTTCATTTTTATTTTCAAAGATCCATTTCAGTCTCTCATTGTCTAGCCATTGTCAAGGGAAAAAATGTTAATATTTAAGAAAAATTGTCACAATGTTACAGTCACAATAGTCACAATTCTTTTAACAAAATTAATTTGTTAGCACTGAATCTTAAACTGCTGAACTTCAAACTACTAAAAAAACTGAAACCTCTAATGAAACTACTTCTAGCAGACCTAGAAACAAGCGAAACTGCTGAACTGAAAACTGCAAAAATAAAACCTGAAACTTCTCTTGAAACTACTTCTACTGGAACTGTTTTATAACCTATCTGTTCTGTGTAACTCCTTCAGGGAAAGAAGATTCAGTGATCATTTCTGCATCATCCGACACCCACTTCCTCCATCTGACGACACGTCTGGAACAGGACTCAAGCGGGTGGACAGTTGTTCTGGTGACAATGACGTGTCCTGTGTTGACAGTGATTTACAGAATCAGGTATTGCAGTACTGCCAGTGTTCTAATGGTGATGGGTTTGTGGTTTCCAATCTGTCTTCAACAGTAATTCCACCTAGATTAAGTTGATTTTTGCACTGAAATAATGTCCATAGAGTATTTCACTTTTAAGTAAAAAAACAACAACAACATTCTGTCATTGCTGTTCTTTTTCTCCTTTCAGACCCTTGAGATCACAATTTGACATGAGGAAATAAAACAACTTTGGTTCCTCACAATCCATTTTCCATCCGGGACAACTATGGCATTGTATTTTGAACTTGTGTTTATGGCTTTTTACTAAGATAGAATTGTTTTCAATATTGTAACAGTACATGTTAATGCACAATGTTGTGTGTATTAATGAAGTTCAAACATTTGAAGCATGTTGTAATGTTGTGTGTGTCAATAAAGTTCACCCATTTGAAGCCTGTTGTGATGTTGTGTGCGTGTAAATAAAGTTCATATATTTGAAGTGTTGTGATGTTGTGGAACTGCAGTTATGAGGGAGGTGGCTGAGTACAGCGCTATCAGTTCTGGGCACATGTAGCTGCGTGTGTGTATTTATGTGTGTGTGTGTGTGTGTGTGTGTGTGTGTGTGTGTTTGGAAGGCAGGTTAGGTTATCTATTCACAGTTTTTTATATAGTTCCCCAGGTTCTGCTCTCTCCCCCTCCCCTCTCCCTCTATCTCACCACCACTCTCTTTTTCCACCTCTCTCTATCTCTCCACCTCTCTGTCTCTCACCCCTCTCTCTTCTCTTCATTCCCACCCACCCCACGGCATAACCGCTCTAAAATACAGCACATAAAAAACAATTCAAACCATTTACCCCACACGAGAATCAAAAATTTTCGTTTTATCTTTTGAAGTGTGTTTTATTCATTTAGCGTTTTTTTTATTCATAGAGCCGTCTAATGTTGATGGGTTGAAGTGAGAAGATGGCTTGCTTCAGGACAGTGATGGTGATACTTGGTATGTTTTATTGGAATACATTTTTCTGTAACACTCAATGTTTTAATGGAATACATTTCACTGTAACACTCAATGTTTTACTGGAATACATTTCACTGTAACACTCAATGTTTTACAGGAATACATTTCACTGTAAAACCCAATGTTTTACTGGAATACATTCACTGAAACACTCAATGTTCTACTAGAAAACATTTCACTGTAACACTTAGTGGTTTACAGGAATACATTTCACCGCAACACTCAATGTTTTAATGGAATACATTTCACTGTAACACTCAATGTTTTACTGGAAAACATTTCACTGTAACACTCAGTGGTTTACTGGAATACATTTCACTGCAACACTCAGTGGTTTACTGGAATACATTTCACTGCAACACTCACTGGTTTACTAAAATACATTTCACTGCAACACTCAATGGTTTACTGGAATACATTTCACTGCAACACTCAATGGTTTACTGGAATACATTTCACAGTAACCCTCACTGTTTTACTGCAACACTGGAGAATTTATTGCTGCATTGTATGTATGGTTAGCAAGAAATTAGCATATTTTAAATTGCTTTTTCAATTTGTTTTTTTCTCTCCCAGGTTTATATACCTGCTGTCAGGAAACATGTAAGTGCAGTGTGTGTTTGAGTGTGTGTTTGAGTGTGTGAGTGTGAGTTTGAGCGTGTGTTTGAGTGTGTGAGTGAGTGTGTGTTTGAGTGTGTGTTTGAGTGTTTTTGTGTGAGTTTGCACATAAGCATCTGTGCACTCATGCATGCGTGAGTTTTATTTGTAGTTGCGTTTGACTGTATGTGCGTGAATGTGTGTATATGTACTGTATCCTTGTGTTAACAAGCATGTATATATTTGTGCATATGTCAGTCCACACCTGTGTGAGCGTGTGTTTATCTCCACCCCACATCCTAGGTGCTTCTGTTCTGGGCCAGCCGCGACTGGTTGGTCCGTCGGTTGCCCTGGTTCACGATGTAGAAGTCTTCCATTGTAACATTCAGAATAACCCTGTAAACAAGTCCATCCTCTACCAGTTATTCAGGTGGGTGTTGCGGTATATTGGTGAAATCAGGCCCTTTAGCAACTGTTGTGTGTAGAGAAACCCAGCGACTGTCAATCACGTTGTCCCTTGCTCCAAGAGACCCAATTCCGGACCTCTAGACGACGTTGCTTGGCTTTAGGTTTGGGTCACTGAAAAGAAAACATTATCTGAAAGTCTCTGTCGTCGACACACATGGAGCGGTTTAGCAAAACACAATGAGTTGTACAGGGGAGTTGTACAGGGGAGTTGTACACAATTAAATAATCAGTTGTTTAGAAGTGCTGTGTGTTATAGGGGACGCCTTTAAACAGTTACACAGTAGAAACGTTTAGAACCACAGCCCACGTTACGACCAATTTTAACCCGTGAATCGATACCTGCTCCAGAGACGGGGACCGGTCCAAGGTCTTGGGGTTCTACAGTGCTCTGTCGGGACAGGTGGCCGTAATCCCGCTGTACATCATTCCTTCCTACGAGGGGTACCTGGTGTGTGTGGCCAGCATCCAGAACAACACCGATGTGGAGCCCAGCGTCAGCCCCAGACATCACCTCAGAGTGGTCGGTGAGTCGTGGGCCCTGTGGAAATCCTTTGGCTTTTTTCCCACTCAACGCAATGTGAGTGTCCTTGGACGGAACTGGAAATGTCCAGAGTACAGTCGGAATGTCTTCGTAGACCTACAACACTTAGAACATAGAACCGTGTATTGTCGGCTACTCAGAGGCTGGTGTTTGGAAGAATTCACAAAGACGAAACACAACTGAATGTTTGTCCTTATAGAATTAGAATGTCCTCATAAAACTAGAATGTCCTAATAGAACCATAAAATTCTTATAGGACGACAATGTCCGCATAGAACATCAACGTCCTTGTAGAACACCATTGTCTTAGATACCTCTCTATGGTGTGACAAATGTCATACTGCAGAGGGCACACTGCTCCATCAATTTGCCCTGTACTATAACCCCCACAGCTATTGGTCTGGATACTTGTTTTTGAGAGCCGTTCAAATGTAGTAGAGACAAAAATACGCTATTAATTATCCTTTTTTATAAGTTTTAGAACCCCTAAATATTCTGTACAAGTTTCGACCCATGATTCATTTCTTGCAGTCTCATTTTTGGCAAACAAATCACTCATCTTGATGTTTAGGAAAAATAACCATGACCCATCAGCTATCATGACAAAGGTCAGTTGACCGACATGCTATACTTGGACAGAATTTGATATATGCCAAGTGGCAGTCTATCCATATTCTCCATGACAAATAGTAAAAATATATATTTGTATATCTTGTGACAGAAAGCGAAGAGGTGCACAGCTTGGGGTGGGGGTGTGTATATTTGTTTAGAACAGAGCGCGACACCCTTGTAACTCATTTATCTCCCACAGTCCCAGTGGAAGGAGCAGAGGTGGTGGTCAAGCTGGGGTCCGCAGAGATCCATGAAGGCCAGATGCTGTCCCTGCTCTGTAGCATCTCCAAAGGGAACTATGTGTCTTACCATTGGCTGGTGGACAGGAAGCGCCTCCCCCAGGCTCCTCCGTACTTCCACCAGAACGAGGAGCTCATCATCCACAGGTGCCTGATTGGTCTGGTTTTAAGTGGCGTTGCTGTAACGTATTGATCCGTGTGACACTGTAAGCAGGAGGCAGGACCCAGGCGCAGGGAGAGAGCAGGAGCTAGCATGAAAACAGAAACAACGTTAAGTTTGTGTAACAGGTCCTACCGGGACTCGAACCCGGGTCCTCAGGATGGGAGTCGGGCGCTCTAGCAGGGAGGCTAAAACCAACGGGCTCTAACCGTCTGTCGCTAGAGTGCCTCTTAAGGTGGCAGGGAGTTAGGTCTTCACTCATTGCACTGCGCTGTACTCGTTGGCCTCCGTTACACTCGTACGAGAACCAAGGAGGAGCTTAAACAGGGACAGTGATCAGGAACACGGGGGAAGGCAATAACACGGAACAGGTGTCTGTGCTCTAAATGCAGGAAAGAGGGCGTTGGAGCTCACGTGATAATCTGACTTTTGACCACAGGAATAGGGATGTTGGATCTTTGGTTCCTTTTAACTTCAGTTTTATCAGGGGAGGGGCCACGGTGGCAAATGTCCCATTTAATTGGTGGCCGTGTATCTTACTTTTACACGACACTGTCAGTGACGTAAATGTAGGCAAACTGCACGTCTGAAAACACGATTGTGCACGCCGTCACCACTAGTGACATGGATGGGTCGTTTGGCGTCTTGACTGTGCGGGACTGTGTTGACAGGGCTGTGCCCCAGGACAGCGGAGACTACAGCTGTGTAGCCACCAACCAGCTCAACGCCACCCAGACCTACATCTCCCAGAGCAAACCCCGGAACATCACGGTCAAAGGTCAGGAGCACCTTCCCATGTCCCAGGCATAACCTTTAGCAAAGGAGAACACTCTGTGTTAACTCATAACCTTAACCTTGGCCTAGAACTAACCCTAACTCCAGCCTAGACCTAGCCCTAACCCCAGTCTAGACCTAGCCCTAACCCTCTCCTAGACCTAGTCCTGACCCTGGCCTAGACCTAATCATTCAAAGCTCTTGACAGCAAATATATTGTCATAATGTTTCTTTTTTGGGTTATTTACAGATTATTTTACCCCCATCAGTTGATTTAATGAAACCACTCTCTCCATCCTCTCCTCTCTCAGAGCTTGTGTCGGAACCAGAGCTCTCCTTCTCGGTGATGAAGGAAGGGACCTATTTCGCTCTCGTCAAATGTCAATCACTCAAGGGAACCCCGCCCATCACCTTTTCTGTCTACAACAGGACAGAGTTAGTCGACAACGAGACCGTTGACGAGCGGCACTACAGCTTTCCCATTGCAGTGGATTTGGACCGTCACATGGGCTGGCTTCAGTGTCAGGCTGAGAACGGAGACAGGGCAGTCCAAAGCAAATGGGTTCCTATGCACATTGGTAAGTGTGATTGTGTTTGTGTGTTTGCGGTGCGGGAGGAGGTATGCGGGTGAGTTTTTTTTTTTAGAGTCTCTTCAGAAGCAGCACGCTTTTAACTAGTGTCCTGCAACGGATAGGGTGCAATTGAAGATGCCCCTACGTATGTCATCCTCTTTGTCCTCCAGTTCCAGTAGGGGGCGCTGTGAGGATGCACTTTGACACCGACGTGGGAGAGAACTTCTCCATTGTGGGTCTGAGGTTCTACTGTTCTGTGGAGTGGGGAACCTTTCAACGGTACCGCTGGTTCCTCAACGGAACTGCTCTAGAGACCAGAGGGGACTTCCACCGGGTGGTGACCCAGCCAAAGCAGTCCATTCTGCTGCTCTCTGTGGGGAGGGCAAGCAGCGGAACGTACCATTGTGAGGTGTCGAACAGCTTTGATAACAAAACAGTGATCCGCAGTGAGAAGAAGTACATTGACAAAGAAGGTATGAGATCAATTAATTTTCTGGAATTGTGTGTGTGCTGCCAAATCTCATATCAATGAGGTTCAAGTGTTGTATGTAATTCAGTCAAAGCCTGTATTCAGATGTTTGCAGTAGGTTTGTTGTTTAACTCCTCCTCACCCTATCTCAGTGTTGAACCAGCTCCCTTTGACCGTTAAGGCTGTTGTCTTTGGCTGTTTCCTGTTTTTGGTATTCTTGGTGACCACCTGTTGTTTCATTGGACGGTTCTACCGTGAGCATGCATTCTCTCTTATTGTGTTACACTGTTCTTACTCTTTTGTTTGACTCCTTCCTCTTTCTCTCCTCAAATCAAATTAAATGTTTAATTTAAAGAGAACTCTTGGCACAGGAGGAATGTATTTAAAATAAAATATCAAAGCATTATCAACTAACCCTTTAACCCTATCACCTTTAACCCTAACACTTTTGTATTTTTTCCTAACAGGGAACAATCAGTGTCATGTTGAAAAGTCTATGTAAGTGATTACACTTCTCATAACTGAAAGTTTAATAATGTCAGCCCTGAGAGTTTGACAGTGTCTGCCTTGTGAGTTTGACAATGTCAGCCCTGTGAGTTTAACATTGTCAGCCCTATGAGTTTAACAATGTCAGCCCTGTGAGTTTAACATTGTCAGCCCTATGAGTTTAACAATGTCAGCCCTGTGAGTTTAACATTGTCAGCCCTGTGAGTTTAACAATGTCAGCCCTGTGAGTTTAACAATGTCAGCCCTATGAGTTTAACAGTGTCAGCCCTGTGAGTTTAACAGTGTCAGCCCTGTGAGTTTAACAATGTCAGCCCTGTGAGTTTAACAATGTCAGCCCTGTGAGTTTACCTGTTTATCCAGCATTCCCCAACTACTACAGCTGCTGGACATTCATCCCCGTGTTCCTCTGCCTGTCTCAGGTTGGATCTCAGGCTTGGTCTGGAGACGCACAAAAGAATGGCGGCTGATAATAATAACCATGAAGCCATCCCCATGGGTCACCCATGCTTTATGGTCGCACAGTATGACAACGAAGTGGTAGGTTTGGGTGTGTGTTGAACACAAGGTGGACAGTTTGGCCTCTTGTTCATGTCCATTCTTAGTCAAGCTCATATTTCCATACTCTAAATTCCATACTTCCACACTTTAACTCATGTCCTTTCACACTTTAACTCGTGTCGTTGGTCATGAAGTTAGATTTAGTGTGCAACTTTCACAACAGGTAACGTAGATACGTAAAATATTTCATCGGTATCCCAATCTTCTTCCGTTAAGAATGAAGAGGAGTACATGGAGGGTGAGGAACTGGTGAGAGCTGACAAAGACACTGATTCAGATCAGGTGATGTTAATTAATCAGTCAACCAACTAACTAACCAATATGTGGACTGACCAGCCAATCAACCAGTCTCTCAATCAAACAAACATTCAGTCAGACGCGCAATCAGTTCATCAACCAATTAACAAACTCATGAATTAATCAGTCAGTGTTATCCATGTACAGGGGGGATTAGACTTGATTGATGAGTGGCCAGAGATACATTTGGAACTGAAGAAGACCTTGGAGGATGAAGATGTTCCGCTCAATGAGCCCTGAGACAGAGACAGACAGAGGGGGGGACCATTAGTTTCATCTAACTTAATTACAACATAACCTATGTATGGATCTATATGAAATGTCAGATAACTCTAGTATGTTTGGTCTCTAATTCAAATATAGTATATTTTCAACATACTAAAACATTTTGAAGTAACCTTAAAAACATCGTTGGTGCTTGCTAGCGTTATTTACTTGTGTTCTTGCAAAATTATAATTGTTTGATTACTTAAGTCGATTCCAGTGATTGGATGCCTGTGTGGATACTAATTGTCAAAATATAAACAAACATGTTTTCAAATAAAAAAAATCCAAGGTATACTGTTTTTTTTATATTAATGCATGATGTCCCCCCTCGAAACAAGTACACGTTTCCATCAAGATATATTTAGATGAGGGGATTTGAACTGTTCTAAGTTATTCTATGTTCACAGACGCATTTCCTACAGCGTATGGTGATAAAATTACAAATTCTTGTAATGTTACAAAATACATAGTAGTTCAGGTGAGTGAAGTACAAATCACTAGAATCTCAAAAGTAGTTTAAATACGCATTTTACGGACAATCTCTGAGTTTGGTCCACGATTAACAAGTTTTTTTCATCTTTTGTGTTAACTGTCACTTTCACGACGGTCTCTAGGGGAGAACAAGACCGGGCGGGGCATACGCTACTCTCACTTTCAGGAAACTCATTTCGTTAGCGAAAACAAGAAGCTTGGTTTGGTGCTGTCAATTTCAGAAGCTTTTGTGAAGTCACAAGGAAGGAAGGTTCGTTGCTGAGATCAGCGCCTCTCATGTGACTTGAGGACTTGAAGTGAAGAGCAACAGAAAAATAATGGAGGAGACCGGGGGAGCTGGTTCTACCGCGTACGGAGCTTCGCTCGCAGGCGGCAGCTTCGATTTCCAGAAGTTCGCCAAACAACCGCAGACTATCGTGCGCTTCTTGAGTTGGGTGAGTTTATCGAAGACTTGCGTTACTGATCAAAATGTTTGAACGAAGGACAATAACGAGACGTTAACCAGTTGGCTAGAAACTCAATTAGAGCACACTGTGTACGAGTTGTGATGAATTTTCCGAACTTCCCCAATACCACGAATTAATTTCATGCGAGGCGATTTGTTACTCTCGTGTTCTTGAGGTATAATGTGGTTGGTGTCATCATGACACTGCAGCGAGCAGTTGCTCACATGGACATGATGGGTAGCTTCTACGGTTGCCAACCGGCAATCAGACAAGCCTGACTGTCATATTTTCTACTGACTACAATCACACCATTGTGGAAGAGAGTAGGTGGGGCAGGAGTTAATTTTTTATTCCCTGCATTTTTTCACGTACCTGATTGATTGGGCTTAGCAGTGCGGTTGAGCTCAACTTTCAACTAGGCCAGCGTGAAGCTCTGCTTTCGTGTCATGTCATACATGAACTGTGTGACAAATGGTGGATACGTCACGAAATGACATACGAACACCACCTGAAGATTGGGCAGCTGGGTTTGTTATCGTGTAATACGCACGCATGTACGCGAAGCAGAAGTTAATATCAGACTAAAATAGGATCCAAAGCTTGAACAAGGCTACACTTTCTGTTCTCATTTCATGATACGATATATATATTTTTTTATTTCACCATTTTTTAATCAGACAAGTGAAGCAGTCCAAATGACACACTTCCTACACAGCGCAGGACTTTTCACCAGAGCCACTAGTGATTTATTTTAGATTGTACATTTTTAGTAAATTAGCAGACTGACCGTAATGAGTGCATACATTATTTATTCATAGAATTTGTGTATGAGACAGCGCTACACACATTTTGTGTTGTGTCACGTTGAGCCACCGCAAGGAAGTGCGGGGTACTTTCCACAAGGAGAGGGGGATAGGTAGGCAGAGCAAAAAGGGCATGGCAGATAAAACATCACCTGTATTGTGTTCGGTCCATTAGGTTTCAGTAACTCCCAATTGTTTTGTGTGTGTTTGAGCACCAATACAGACACCTGCGCACTTCTCAGGTACTCAGCAACGGCTTAATTAATATCTGTTGACTGGTCTCTACATACACAACCGGAAAAAACTTAAGCTACTAACTCTCCCTCTTGGTCTGTAAGATACACACTAACAGACCAGTCCAACGGTATGCTGCTGTCTTGGTTAGTAACAAAGAAGCAATACATTGAATTTGTAACAGGCCTATCAGAAAATTCCTACTATAATATTAAATAATTGTGAAACTGCAGTGTTTCATAATCTTTTCGCACCCTGGAATCGTCCTGGGTGCGTACAAAAGCGCAATCTAAGTTGCATATTTGATATTGGACAACAGAAGCCGGATCGGAAAAGCTGCACTCTTCATTCGGTGACACCAATAGATGGTCACGCCTACTCTAGCACATGGATGAACAACAGCAGATCAGGGCACCGAAATCCTTCGGTCATTTCGGGGTTGCTAATATTCTGCACGGTCAACTCTATTTCTGTTCATGTGGAGAAACAATCAGTGAATAGTCTATTTATATCGCTGTTAAAAATCTTTAAAATATATATATTTTTGAAACATTTTTTAAGCTGGTCAACCAAATGTTAAAGTATTAGCGCGAGTGGAAAGCTGGGGAGTGGATTGTAAATTGACATTTGGGAATATTTGGTCTCTAGTCAATTCCCACAGTTGCAAAGTTTATTTGTCAAATGCACCGAACAACACAGCGTCATCCTGCACAAGGAAAATTCTTGTGACATGGCATCTATAATGCGTTGATTTATTGTTATTGTCTAAAGAAGGTCCCCACTGTTCATTATAAAACAAACGTTACCTCCCTGGATTGGGGACCGAGGTAAAGTTGGTTTTAGATTCAGACATTCAACAGACATTCGAAGCAAACATTTAAACCTTAAAACTAATTGCATTCTTCACTGATAACTATGACTGACTTATCAAAATATTCTATATTAGTTTGGATAACTTTCTCAAGCCTTTATTTGATCAAACATAGATTTTATGCAAACATAGATTTTATGCACATTCATTAACATGGAAAAACGCTATTATATCACAATAACTTTTTCAAAAAGTATCACAGAAACTTTTTCAAAATATTCTACAGTAGGCTGGACATCTTTTACAACATTTAAAATGATCAAAAAAGTACACTTAGATTTTAAACACATTTTCAAACATTGAAAAATAGAGTTTAATCGCAATAACTTTTTAAAATCTCATCATAGAAACTTCTTTCCAAGCTCAAAATTTTCTACACTAAGGTGGACAACTTTTACAACCTTTCATTTGATCCTGAAATCACAATTAGAATCTTCAAAATTTCACAAACTTTGAAAAAAGCAGTTTTATTGCAGTAACTTTTCCAATAACTTTGGATGTAAGCATTAGGTATTTCATCCAGAATGAGTCCTACCACTGCACAGTACATAGAGCTAACATGACACTTGAGTTCCCCTATTCGGGAACATTTATTTACTTATTTGAAATTTTATTTAACATTTTCAGGATAAAATCTCTTCAGGTGCTTTCTCATTTTCAAGAGTGCCCAACTGAATAAAAAAAAAATTCTAATAAAAACAAACTGTAATAATTATAAACAACAAACAAAATGTTTACAACACATGGAAATGCGTTACCTCAGTGAAACCTAATGGTTGGTTTACCCAAGTGAGGGTCGGCTGTCAGAACAACAGTCACAGCATGAACAGGGAAGTCATAGACTTAATATCAAAGGAAAATGTAGACTGGCATGAACAGCAAACTAATAGACTTAATACCAATAGGAAGACATAGACCGGCATGAACAGCAAACTTATAGATTTACACCACAGGAACATGTAGACTGGCATGAACAGCAAACCAATATTGCATAAGGCAGACCAAACTGGTCTGTATAGTCCCTTTCAAAAAAAACAAGAGCACATAAAACAATGAGTTTCATGACTTGGCAAAATACACAGATGAATGTGACTCTGGATGACAGCACAACGGCGCCCGTTTCCGACATTAGGGCCATTTCCCCGAAGACGTAAAGTCTGCTTGGTGTTTTGTTTCCTTCCCGCAGCACCAGTGAGTGTTTCGCGGCACCGGCACGGTCGCGGCCCTGGTAAACAGCAACACAGCACCCTGGACAGAATGTGCCCTCTGTGACACAACACCCCCCCACCACTCTCACCCCTGACCTCTAATGGCGGGAGTGGAAACCGAGTGTGGATGTTAGGTAAGGTGATCCCCCCCCCCCGACCCTTCCATGGTTGCTGGCATTGTCTGCCAATGACCACTCATACGCAGTGGAACACACACACACCTCTAGTGTGACCTGGTTTAAGGGCTGTAACTCATCATAGGTTAACAGTGTGTGTTGTTGTCATCGTTGTCTGCATCTGGTTTTGGTCTTATTTTCGATTCTTTCTCCTGGTCAAATGAGCTGTTTGGAACGATTAGAAAAGATCAAACAATGAATCATTCTCTATCTTGTCCATCGCTCACCTCAACAGGCTGTTCCGTTTCCCCAGCTCTCTTGCTGTCTCGCTTCGATTTACATTTTGAGGGCTTTAATGCCGTGGGAAACATTGGTTCACATTGCCACGCAAGTGGAAGATTAGACATACACTCTACTTGAATGGGGTAAGTGGGCCCAAACTTTTGACCAGTACTATATGAATTGCAAATATTAAATAAAAAAAGAGGAACTATTACGTGAACAGGAGGGTGTTTTTCCACCTCTTTCTCTCTTCTCTCACTCCGTCATTAGGCAGTCTGCTGTTTGGTTTTTCCCCCATTCCGACTCTGTCACTATGATTTCTGTAACGGTCACTTCTCAGTTCTTTCTCTGGAACTCCCCCATAACTCACAGTCTTGTTTTCACTTGGGAGACTGTCACAATGTTTTCTGTCTCTCTTCATAATTAATAGTTAGAGGGGAAGGCGGGGGTGTCTCTAGTCACAAGTTGTTCAGCGTTGGCTGGTCACATGGTCACATGACGGCGGTCAACCAGTAACAAGAATAAGACAGGAACTGAGCTGACAGCCGGAGGCCTGGTTCCCGTTCATTAGACACCAAACGGAAAATTAAAAAAAAAACAGACTGACAAACGGCCCAGGCTCTAACGCAGTGATTCTCAAAGCTCTCCTCTGGGAACCCCCGAGATGTTTCACATTTATCCCCCAGGCGTGCTAGCTCTGGAACAGGTCAGATGCGCGGAACAGCTGGAGGTTCCTGGAGGAAGGCCTGAGGAGTGCCGACCTAATGAACGCAGCCCCGGCAACCTGCGCCGGTTCATCCGCTCCGCTCTCACAGTGGACTGGACAGAACCGGTGGTTACCGAGGCCTCTGCTGGGCAGCGCCGCTGCGGAATGGGGTCGAGTCCAGCGCCACTGGCGTGCGAGCTGTCTTTCCCACAAGCGTAAAAAAAATATTAATTAAACCCGTTTTGTTGTGTTTGTATACAGGACCCCATACTTGATCGATCAGCAATCCACGCTTAACCAAGTCAATGTGTAACTAGCCTCCTCCTCTCTGTGTAACTTGCCTCCTCCTCTCTGTCTCTTTCTCCCTAGATTTTTTCCATTGTGGTGTTTGCGTGCATCACCGCGGAGGGATTCGTCAACCATGCCCACACCGCCGAAACTCAGTGCGTGTTCAACCAGAACGACTCCGTGTGTCACTACGCGGTGGGCATCGGCGTCATAGGTAGGTGGGTGGGGTCATCGGTTCACATCACATCGCTGACTGGGAAAGAGGGTTGGGTAAGGTTAAGGTTACCCCGGATCCCGGGTCAGTTTCTTATTTGTCCGACTAGTGGTAAAGTTTAGTGTTAGAGGAGGACATGCTGATCCCAGATCTGTACCTAGTGGGCCCGTAGCTTAGCCATGGTAGCTGTCATTCCACTCCAGAAATGCATGTTGGGCGATGGCACAGATTGCAAGTGGAATGTCGGCAGCAACACTCGTGCCACAGAAAAACACGTATTCTAAATGGCATCTTCTGTCATTGCGGTCGAGGCTGGCTGGTTGAACGGAGAAAAGCTACGAATGTCCATGTCTGTCTTTGTGGTGACTGACAACAGACTGTCTGTCTCTTTATGTCTGTAGCCTTCCTGGCTTGTTGCGGCTTCCTCTTATTGGACGCCTACCTGCCAATGATGAGCAACGCGCAGGAAAGGAAGTATGCTGTCATGGCCGACTTGGGATTTTCAGGTGTGTATGTGTGTGTGTGCGCGCGCATATTCTCATGAAGAAAGATCAAAATCACTCCAAC
>JACXGI010003817.1:15691-59227 GCA_016801175.1 Esox masquinongy
TGTGTGTGTGTGTGTGTGTGTGTGTGTGTGTGTGTGTGTGTGTGTGTGTGTGTGTGTGTGTGTGTTTGTCAGGTGTGTGGACGTTCCTGTGGTTCATCTGTTTCTGCGTCCTGGCCAGTCAGTGGGGTCGCACGGAACACGTCAGCTCAATCTCGAAGGACGCCGCCCGTGCCACCATCGCTTTCTCTTTCTTCTCTATCGCCACCTGGGTGAGGAGGACTGGCGCTACACCCCTCTGTCAACCTGTGTCCCACAGGAGCAGACTGATCCTACAGATGGTTCTTACGATTCCTCGCGGAATTTAAAGGCCCGGGACGTTTCCCACTCTTACCAACGCCAGGCGTCAGTTTCTGAGATTTTTCTAGGCGGGCGTGAAACCACACGTAGAACAGTGTTGCTAACCAATTAAAACATTACTCATTGACCCCCCCCCCCATTCAAACGATCTCACGTGGCGAATTCAGTTGACATCTATTTTACAGACACCAACGTTGTCACGTCTGGCATAGAGCCTATAGCAATGTGTCTTTATTTGGTTTCTCCCCCCAGAAATGTAATATGTCTGTTGAGAGCCTTCCAGTATGTAGAGAAATGGCCATCAGGTTTAGCAATTATTAGCCAGAATGACCAAAGCTGTTGAAGCTGTAGCGCCTCTCCGTTTAACTACCATGGCAACGGGATCCACCGGTCGGCAGGGCCCGTCTGTGCGTGTTAGCAGTTTGTGCTAGTCTCAAAAAGCTAGTTCAGTATATTCCAGCTCTGATCTGGAGAATAGACTACTGGATGTTTTCCACACTGCACTTGGAATTACCACCGGCGCTGCTGTTTGACCGTTGCCGCGTGGAAGCGTTTATTGATGTCAATGAGGATTAAGTGCACGCCCGTAGCGCTGGCTGAAACGTCCGCAGACGCGGAGCAATCTGTCAGGTTCACAGGCACTCTAACAGACTGTATTGAAATGATTCCTCTCTCCCTGAACAGGGTATCATGACGTACTTCGCTCTGGGAAGGTACCGCCTCGGCCTCACCGACGTCGCTAAGAACTACGCGGAGCCTCCGCCGGAGCCGCACACCCCTTACCCCGCGAGCTACGCCCCCTCCGCCTACGAGCCCACCACCTACTCCCTGTATCCCTCCGGAGCCCCGGACAACTACCTGCAACCCCCCTTCACCCCAATCACTGCCCCCATCGTCCAGCCCCAGGGGGACTACCAGCCCCAAGGGGACTACCAGCCCCCCAGCTACTAAAGGCCTCCGGGTTGACGTTTCCCCCTACAGATCTGGGATCAGTTTCCCCCTACGCCGATCCTAACCCTCCACCCAAAACCTCCCGTGCACGTGATTTAGATTGTTAAATTACAAGTGAAAACAGTACGTCGTGATTTTCGTTTTTGTTTGCGTTTTAGTTGTTGTAATGAGCGACACGCTGGTGTCCAGCAAACCGCGCCATCAGTTTAGGTGTGAATCCGGTTGCCCTGGCAACGCAGAATGACCGCTGTGAGTCTGCCTGCAGGGAAACGAGGTTTGAACGGAGAGCTGCTTTGCTTCGTGGTAGTTGGAGACAGCAAAAGGATATTCATCTGACGGCGAACTGCGGAAAGTTGAGTGAAATACAATGTTTGTCTGCTGTTGTCGTCATGGCGATGTAGCGCAATAAATGTGCCTGTGTGGTCAACCGGAAAGAATGTTCCCGGAGAGCAGGTGAGCGTTTTTTTTAAAGCAGCATCTCCAACATAACTATACCTATTGCCTCGCGATATTCCCCGATTTCAGACGGACCACATAGACGTTTATTCATGGGTGACGTTATTTCACCCGCTAATGGGTGACAGGCTTTCACCAGTTGTAAATACACTGTTTTACTATTTGTTTTTCTGTGGGTGGATGACCTCTTCAGCCATTAGTGGTGTTTTACTCCTACTGAGACCAGCATGAAGGAAGAAGCCTGCCACCCGACCGGCGTTCAGAACTGTTTTAAATCTTTCAAATGCTTTTGAGTGTTTTTCTCGTCCGGTCTGACTGGAGTGCCAAGTTGACTGGGTCCTTTTTCTATTGGTTCCATCGTCAGCAGACAAGCTTGTAATAGTGTCAAATAGCATACAATACAGTATCAGATGATATCTTGATGCTTGCGGGGACAGCTGAACGGAAAGTGAGGGGAACTGATCCTAGATCTGTGCTTAAAGGGAAGCTTTAACCTAGAACCAGGGGTGTCACTGAGGGGAGGCACGCAATGGATATTCAAGGTCATGTGACACAGGGATGGATGTCACATGATATGGCATATGAATCAGCCAGTGAGAGCTCTTGTGGAAGTGGCCAAGTGCTTTCTCCAGCAAATCCACATGTACTTCTGTCTCTCCAACCAGAAGTGTAAACCACTGCTTCTGAGTTCTGTAAAGGAGAACCTTTATCTGTACATACTGAATATTCATCTTCAAACCACCATTTTAAAGTGTCAAATTTTCTTTTCTTTTGGTTTTCAATTTGGCACACTTATCTCGATGATGAAGTATGTTTGTTATTTCACTGACCTGAAACCAGTATAGTGTGAGACTACTGAATTGAACAGGATAAGCCACCTGTGATGCAAAACGTTAAAGCCTTGTTTTGTTGCCCTTTCTGGAAACCCAGCTTTGTCTTCGATCTTTCCTGGTTTTGTACTACTGAAGGTAAAAAAGCTTACTCATTAACCACTTAGCTGCAACTTAGTTAGCCTCCCTTTACGGCGGTGTTCACTAGGACATGCAGTAGAAAACGTTTTGCGACGGGAAGTAAAAACAAGTTTATCGAGTTTGGCATCCCTTCCCTATTACAGACCAACTGATATTTTGTTTTGCGTCCTACACAGAGGTTCTTGGAACTTCACATGCCAATTAACATATACTACTGTTATCCGAACCCATTGAGCATTTCTGAAGGCCAACCCCAGTGTACTGTGTTGACGGTGCCTTAGGCTTGTAATGATGTCACCATGGTGACCTCGAGTTTGCCTTGGGTCTTAAACATGCCTTGCATACATAGCACAACGTGTACTGTATAGATATGACCACGCGCAGCCTCGGGAGTCCGCTTGGCCGACGGGGAGACCGTGGTGGTCGTGGCGCAGACGCGGGGAGACGGAACGAGGTCTCACGTGTGTTTCGGTGCCATCATGACAACTGTTCCGACACGGGCGGCACCGTTGACCATGTAACGGGATGCTGGCACGCTGGTCCGGACCTTAGGGGGTTCATGCACGGCTGTCTGACTGTTGCGTTTTTAACAGAAGTGAACGGCGGGTGACTGATGTTACTAACCGTTGTGCGGAACTGTGATCCTGAACACATTTCCCTGTGGATGATCAGCTTGGCCTTTCTGCTGGTCCAGTTAAACATCACCATTTGCCAATGTGTGTATTTACGGTTGATTAAAGAGAGTATTTGATTTATTTGGAAAAAAGAATATTTATTAGGAACCGGGCCAGGACATACCCAAGGTGTATACAATGACCTTTAATATATCGATATTTTAAAAAATGTATTCCTGATCAACCTAAGAACAAAATCTTAGCAAACATCAGGAAATACCACACGGTCCACTGGACTGATTCTGCAGTTTAATCCCGGCCATGGTGTTGATTGCACAGATTATTTAGTCTAGGGGTGATGGGTGTATTTTACTTGATTTATATTCTATTTAATTTTTATTCCTGTCAAACACTTTCATGTACCTTTTCATATATATTTTCTAGCACTAAGAAACCTGTTGTGTGCTTTTTGTCATTGTTGCTCTCGAGTCCCTCACTGTGTGAAAACTAGGAAGTGTGGTTCCGGTTTCTGTGTTCACAGAATCACTACCGGACTGGTTTGGTCTTAAAATACCTGTATCTGTGTGGGGCAGAATAAAAAGCTGTCCTCAAAATTCAATCTTTGGTCATTGTCATTTTGATCTGTTCACTGATTACTTTTTAGTACAAATCCATAGACAGTTATCCTGGCTGAAGTAACTAAGGTTATCAGAGCATAATACCGTACAGTTACAATGTGCATGACAGTGGGTCTGGTATATTATTTTTTTTTTAAAGGGAGTTGAACTGTTCTATAAGTGTAGTGGCAACTAAGCCCCTCCCTCTTTTTCAACTGTTGGTAGGTTCTGGTTGCTAATTGGTTAAATGAACAACATGAACATTGAACCAGTTAATGGGTTTGACTTAAAGATCATGTGCAAAATCTGGGAAAAAACCACCATCAATGAAAATTCTAAAAAATAATTTTAAACATTTGTTTCACAAAAAATATATACTTGTGTCAGTAAGACCAGTATTATGCAAACTAAAATAACAGTTGAACATAATTCTTGGCAGAGACTCAATGGCAGTGCGGGTATTGCTGGCTGGTTTGCTCTACGAGTCGAACACAAACAGAAGGTACTAATATGGTCAGTGTATTATAATATTTACAGTCAAGTATATGATTTAAGGCATGCACATGGACAAACTACAAGCTCACAGGCCACATGCATACTACACATTAAGGCATTGATGGAGCGTCATTCTTAATTCTCATTTTAGTACTAAACTTTGAAAACCCAGAAGGTATAGTTCACTTCTCCAATTAGAGGAACATTTGTAGACACCTGCCTCTTCAAAAAGCAATACTATCCACCAGTAAAATACCAAACCTAAAATATAAGGGATAGTTCATATCTCAAACCAGCAATTTCAGTCAACTACCCATGTTAAAATTATCCGAGTGAACTACCCCTTTAAAGTCACCTTGGTGAACAGGTCCTTTAAGATCGGTCAACTATCCCTTTAAAGTCGCTATGTTGATCAATTTCTCTAACGGCGGTCTACCCTTCAGAGCATGGTCATAGGTGCAACGAGGCGAAGGGTTTCCGTGGTGCGGTGGCACTTTCCAGCGCTTTTCCCATCAGGACTTGCGGTGGCGTCTCTTCCCTTAAGGTGGCGCTGTTCTCTTTTTCTACATTGTTCATCAGGTCACCGTAACACTTCCTGCACGCCGCGTGGTACATATCGGCTCCACCAATCACCTCCACCTGGGGGCAGGGCACAGACAGGGACTTTTAAAAAAAATATATATATATTTTTTTAACATTGGTGACTTACACATCCACAGTACTTTGTCCAAAAATGTAAAAGCCTAATTTGCTCCACCTTTGTGAAGGTTAGCTGACATGTAGCCCCCTCCAATTATTATATTAATCCTTGAATTAATAACATTTGTTGAAGTGAATAATTGTAAAATAGAGCCCTAGCCCTGACTGCCTTCCCTACAATGCTACTGGCAGGATCTGCATAAGCAATTGTATGGAAACTGGGTGTTGTAACTGAGCTAGGATAACTACATCCGTCAGATAAAGGGATCAGAGGGATATGAACAGGGGTTGAGACAGTAGGTCAGCACATCCTGTCAGGTGGGAATAGACCCACCCTCCTCCATCTCATCCCCCAGTCTCTCTCACCTCCTTCTCATCCCCCAGTCTCTTGGTATAGGCAGCCTCCTTGAAACACTGCATACAGACGGCATTGAGCTTCACCACGCTCTCCGCCAGGGGGACAAGGTTCAGGATGTTACCAAACGGCTGCAGGCAGACAGACCCAAGATGAGACAGGGTATAGAAAGTCAGTACATGATAGCTAGGCCTTGACTCAATATCCACCCACACCCAAACTGGAGCCCGGGCTGTGTGCACGCATGCACGCGTGCGTGCGTCCAGGGCATGTAGAACAAATGCCTGCCTGTGAAGACAGACAAGATTCTATTTGTGGGTGAAGAGCATTGGAGCTGAATTCTACCAACCGTAGTGCACAAGCGTTGTTTCCTGCCAAAGAGTGAATTGGCTTTTCAGACCAGAACGGAGCCATGTCAGCATCCCATTAGTTGATGTTCTTTGCTAGCTCGTGGGTTATTCACCAGGTTACAGGGTGAATATTGGTCAGCAAAGGCATTGATAGAGGCTTCCTACATGAGCATCCAAACGGTCGGCCTAAACCTACATGTCAAACTCTCTGAAATGTGTTGGGTAACAATATGGCTTAAATTATGCTAAAATAGCATTTTGGCTAATGTCTAGCACTGACACTCAGTGGGTTAACTCAGTATTCACTGTAAACATGTGCCTTAAGTTAGAATCTTGCAAAGAATTCAGAAAACGTTCAAGTTTCAACTGACAGGACCCGAAATAAATGCTCAGTGGCGTTATTGCCAGGGAGACAGACCCTCCCTGGGACACCAGCATTTTCTACAGGCAGAGGAAACAAAATTCAATTCTTGCCAAGTGCAGGCCTAAGGTCTGTACGGGGGAAGGTCCAGTCTTAAATAAGTGTACCGCTGGAATGGCTCTCTGTAGGCCAAATACACTTCCACCCCGGTCAGCATAACTGGAGTACTGAGTTTGGCTGAGTCGTGCTCACCTTTCTCTGGAAAGTTCCATCCAGGGCTGCCACAATGATGGTTTTCCCCATGTTGGCCATCTCCTCACAGAACTCCACCGTGTCTGGGAACTGACAAACGCAAACAAAAAACATATTTACGAGAACACGGCATGCATTTTGACATGCAGCAAAGGTTGGGACTTTTTTTTCTGGCTGTCATTGATAGACAGGTTGGTGGCAACATAACCGACACGGATGCAATGTTTTTATAGCCTAGGTTGATGCTCTTCCCTGGGTCGTTTCACAATTTGGTTGTAGCTCTGAACTCACTCAACCGATTTAAGTAGTCAAGAGATGAAATAACTTTGAAAGAGATCGGTTTTGATGACACTAATTGGGAAACAGCTGCTATACAAAGGTATGTTTGCCAAAAAGTGATGCTATTAAACTCAGTTCAGCAAACCTAAGGCAGCCGGTTGCCTGATGATTGTACACTGAATAACTTTTAACTTTACCCAACTAGTAAGGAACACCACCAATCCCTTTGTTGGGCACAGAAAAAGGGTTAAAGAAATGTGCAGTGAGTCAATACTTACAAACTGTCCTTCGTCGATGCCGATGACGCAAGCAAGCTCGGCTTGTAAACGTACGTCTTTCAGGCAGTTGGCAGGCACTGCTTCCATCGTGCTTCTGAAATACACGAACACTTGTACTAGGAATGCCAAAAGCCAATCTCAAGAACTTTAAAAAGCTTTGCAGGCACAATTAAACTCGGAGCCACACTGTAGATTCAATGAAGTGTTCTACTGTAACATAGTGACAACCAAGTGAAACAAATAAGACAACATAACAGACAACAATTGTTCTTACTTGTCATGCGTAGCCATTCCCGTTTCAGAATACCGCGTATCTTTAGCATACTTGATCACCAAGCAATTGTACTGAGCGATTTGAAAACGACGCACCCGCCTCATCAACTCCGTGCTGTAAAATAGGGAAACAGCCATGTAGACTTAGTTAGCGACAGTGAAAAAATAAAATAACTAAGGCCTAGTCCACACGTACACGGGTAATTTTATTTTTTTTAAAACGGGGGTGTTTTATGCGTTTTGGCCTTTCATCCACACGCCAATTGCGTTTTAGGTCACCCAAAACGGACCTTTTGAAAAACTCCTTCCAGGGTGAAGATATTTAAAAACTCCGTTTTCAGTGTTTACGTGTAGACAGGGACAATTGAGATTTTGGCTTGTAACTTCAGTGTGCGCCGTTATCTTTGTTTACATGAGGCGAATTTGTGCAATGGCGTACTTTTAGTTGTCCCAAAAGCCAGGCTAAAAACAAGAGGGGATCAAGCATTCGCGGCGGGTGGTCCCATCCTCTGGAATAGCCTACCTCTGCATATTCGAAACGCCCAGACTATATGGACTTTTAAGTCATTGCTAAAGACACCCTTTTCTCTGGCTTTTAATCCTAGCTGAGTTGGCATCAAATGCCTGTGCTGCTATTTTGACTGTTTCTTGTTGTGTACCTACGTACATTTTTTACCTGTAAATTTAATATATTTTGTATATTTTGATTTTGCCCTGTACAGCACTTTGGTCAACAACAGTTGTTGTAAATGTGCTTTATAAATAAAGTTGACATTGACGTTGCCAAAATAGTGCTGGTTTCTGTCCCACTATATCGACGAACAGAGGCGTCAGAATGTGTTAAGGAGGTCACGGCTACATTCAATACTCGTGCCATTGTTAACCTACCCGAACAGGTTAATAACTTTTTTCTGGCTTCTGATTGGCCAACATGGCTTTGAGGTTGGGGTTATATCGTCGTCTGTGGATTTGGCATGCTCTTTGAAAGTGCTTGACAGCGTTTTTGGGTTTTCATGTGGACGGAGATTTCTTTAAAACAGTGTTTGTATGGACGGGATTTTTTAAAGAACGAATGAGAAAAAACACCGTTTTTAAAAATACCCATGTACGTTTGGACTAGGCCTAAAATTGTAGAAGTAAATGTAATCATAGATTCAAACTGCGCTGTAACTAAACCACATTAGGGTGGAGCATGAGAGTAAGGCGGTTGAAGTGTAAAGGACAGCAGATTTCAAAATTACAACAATTCTATTAAATGAATAACACTGTAGTATGTTCGTAGCTATAAGTGAAGTATTATTATTGTGATTAGCTATATTTATGTGCAAAGTACTTAAGCTGGTGAATGGTATACAACTGTACTAACATTCTGAGTTACATTTGGCGGGCTACTGTGTATTTTGAACAAGGGGTTATTGTTCGTGTGCAAAAGTCTACATTTGATGATGCTAGCTCGCTGACCGAGGTTAAACAATAACATCAAAGCTAAATAGACATTAGTAAATATGTTAAACATGTTGAGATAGTTAATAGACTTTCAATCAGCTATTACTACAGCATCATTTACATGACGTTACCTTTTTCCTGAAAACATTGGTCCAAAGATGACCTGCAGAACAATGCAATACAATAGAGGAAATATGAGATTGATGTAGACGATGCAATTCAAAGTATAGTCAGAATATTTTTAAATTATTTTAAGGATTGTGGAGTAAGATGCATCTTTGAAAATATGTCAGCTCAGTCTCAACAAGTTTCTGAACGTACCTGGATTTGTCCTCTTGCTTTACGCGGGGAATTTGGAAGGATTCTTGGAACATTCAAACAATCCATTTCGTTAAGTTTTTGTTTGACAGAATATTGCGTTGAAAAATAGCAACGACTACACTGTGCTGTGCGCTCTCAGGAAAAGTTGAATGAATTAATTGAACCGCCTTTACCGGTTTCCGGTCTTTGTACTGGAGACAGCCAATGATCATAGATCTACGCCCCTGACCAATCCAAAGGACGGAACAAAAACAAAAAACTCGCCAGTTTGTCAACAAAACGCGCAGGTTTAGTTCCCTGGTTGTAATTTCCTGTTTTCTAGCGGGAGACACAAGGCACTAAAGCAATGATCAAAGTATTGCATGAAATGTTACAATGGTTACAATGTTAGCAAATCATAATTGAGCTAGAAAAGTTAATCCAGGACCTAAATTTTACGGATCCTTCCACTAATACGTTTCCGCTCCTAACGTTCAACCAAAAAGAACCGTTCGTTCACCAACTACAATCAATTACATTATATACTTTTTAATCGACCATGATATTCTGCTGTTGTAACGGGAGAACATGTCAGTTGTAAGGTTGAAGGATGTACGTTTTGAGTTTTCGTTAATTGTAGCCTATGTATGGACGCACCGACTCAACACTTCTGGGCGATGGCTTTGACAGGAGCTCCAGCGTCACTATCTGGTCAGTCGTTAACACGTCACATATTCAGGCGGGAGACAGATGGCTCGAGGGAGTACATTAAACGTGACTTAATCTTGAAAATATCAGATTTCTGTGAATCTACTTCTCAGCCCTTTTAATAGTCAGTACTGTAAATATGTAAACAGTGTATATTTTGATCGGCAGAAAGCATTGTAGCTTACTGTATCTGACAAATATTAAACTTCTAATGAACATTGTGAATTTGTCCAACTAACTTTCTATTTCTCGTATTCTTATCCAGAGGGGAATATAGGTTAACAACGTCGCGTGCACAATCTTGCATATTATATATTTTATCCATTATGTTTTTATCTTTATTACCAAAGTTCAAGTGCACTCGGCTCATGACTGACAGAAAGATGATGGTACGAATAAACGCTAGGTCAGGGTGTGGGGTCGGGCTTAGTAGGACGACCTGTTCTGATTGGTTCGTTTTTTGTCACCGTTTACCATCTGATTCCAAAGGTTCTCGTACTTTGATTGACCTATGAAGGATTCATGTTATTGATGGGTATTCGGCGTAGTTTAAGCGACTCGGCTCGTGTGTTCATGAAAAAGAGTCGGCTCATTTGACTCCAAAACGGCTTTTCGTAAAAAAATCTCTAATATAAAGCCAAAAACTTTGGCTGTAATATGTTGGCGCGTGAAATACACGTTCAAATAAATTCCATCTTACTTGTCCTAATTATTAGGCGGCTTGCTGTTTTCTTCACCCTATGTTACCCTATTGTAATATGCTTGTGGAACCTAATCATCCACACTTCCTCTGTGGCTGATTGTTTCTGTGACTGACTTTTATGGAATATGAATCTATGTATGAATATATATGAATCAATATGAATCAAATAATTGTATAACTAATCTGCAAATAATCATATGTTTTGATGGAAAAGTAGGCAAAACATGGAGCTTAGTGAACGGCTCATTTCACCAATGAGATTCACTTTCCAACGTTCACCAAGAAGAGCCGTTGTTTCGGAAACAACACCTCACCATAATTCAGCTCTTTATCAGTCGACTATCGTAGTCTGCTATTGCAAAAACAAAATAATATGTCACGTTGGAATGATATGCCGAAAGATGTAAGTTCTGAGTTTTCGTTAATTGAGCAGATATTGTAGTGTGTAAATACAGGGTATGATTGCAAGACGGTTAGAAGTTCCTCCTGTGTCATAACTAAATCTCAATTTATTTAGTTTACTTTTACATTTCATTCGCCAGTTTACCGATTTAATAAAGCAGCGTTTTCAAATAGTTTAAGCCTAAATATCGATTTAAAACACAGCTACAACCCTCTTTACCCGTTTCAACAAAAATAAAAGTAAACACTGCGTTACATTCTTTTCAATTCCACTGTAAAAAAAAATAATATGGGGGAAAAGGTGAATAGTCATGTTCAGACAGAGGGCGCTGTTTGACAGCTCCTGCGCCAAAAACCTAGCCTGATGTATGAGCTGTACCAGCTGGTCCTACCGGCTTGTGTGTATGGCCGCCCGGACTCACAACATTGTGCTGTTGCTTTGACAGGAGCTTGAGCGTCAGTATTCGCCCAGCCACTGGTCGCGCAGAATGTCGGCAGACGACGTTATTAAAGCCCACGTGACGGCGCTCAAAGAAGGTCTGTCGATTATTGTTACAGATAAAGCATTATTGTCAAAAGTGTGGACCGAGGAAAGTGTACAGTAGCCAACTGAATGTTGTTGGGATTTTCTCTAGGCTAGAAGTGACATATCGAAGGTGTTTCGGTGGTTACCCCAAAGCTAGACCTAGTCTGTATCCGTAGGCTTCATAGAACTTAAGAATTCCTGTTTTAATGTTAGCAAAAGTGGCGTTTCCTGCTTTAAAATAGGATCGTGTGTGTGTGTTTGCCTATGTTTCTGTATGTGTTTGCCTGTGTGCGTGCGTGTATATGTGTGTGTAGGTACAGAGCGTGCCCGTGGCCTGGCCCAGACCCTGCTGAACGTTCCCTATGGAGACGGAGAGGGCGAGAAACTAGATGTGTACCTTCCCACCACCACTTCTCTAGGTGTGTGCATGTGCATGCGCGTATGTATAGAAAGGGGGTTGTTATATGTGTGAGGATTCTTACTCAATCCCTTCCTTGTCTTACTGGAAAGTGCCCACCCCTGCCTTCCCGGCGCTCCCCATAGCACCATAGAACCACTCTAAAGTGCACATGCTGCATCCCTCTGTCAGTACTAATTCACTGTGCATGAGCTATACCATCACTTAAAGGGACAGTTCCAGATTTTGGCAATGAGCCCCTTTTACATTTACCTTGTGTCAGAGGAGTTTGTGGATACAGAGGAGGTTGTGGTTTTTACATTGGATACTTAGGTCTATTTTAAAAGATGTTAGAGGTAATTTTGCTAGGCATTAGCGCAAACACTGGATGTCGACTGGACTATTGGGTTAAAAATTAGCTGGAGTTTTTGATAGCTCTTTAAAGTGAACTTAACCATTGTGGTGTAATTTAATCTGACCTGACTAACAGATGTCAAGGTGCCGTTGCTAACAGTTTCGCTTCCTCTGATGTTTCCACTAGCCCCACACGGTGCAAACCCGTGGTCCACTGCTTCGCAACACACATTACCACCCCCTTCTTCACTTACAAACTGAGCCACTTAGTGCCTCTGAAACAGTTATTTACATGTTTCTAGACATTACAAGACGTTCTCTTTCCTTTTAGGAAGTAGCTGCTGTTAAAATGTATTATAGTGGTACTGAGGGTGGTGTATCTCGTCTTTCTGGACCGCCAATCATATATGTTTGCTAGTTATGTTTTCGCACATACTGTTCTCCAATCTAAGGCGTCTTATCTTTATTTTGAGGAGCTCCGCAAGCAGTCCGACTTACATCCATGCATGTAAAAAAAACTCAGCTATACTCTGTAATTCCCTGTATTTGTGTACATTTTTTCCACACCATTGATTGCATTTTCTCTTGGCCCATACATTACTTTCATGTAACTTCCACATAGCTTATCTCCAACATGTCAATATTGAAGTCGATTGCTTTCTGAATGCTCTTCTCCCAAAAGTTGCTGTAAACACTGACAATTTAATTGTAATTTGTACATTTTGTCCATTCCGTGAGACATCAAAGTTGTGATTTTGCATGCAAATATATTATGTCCATAATACTGCAATGTTTCCTGTCTCCTCATAGATGTTCCCCTAGTTATCTATCTCCATGGAGGCTACTGGCAGTTCCTCAGGTAACTACAGAGACATCACACTGGCCTTCCGCCTGGCCTTCCGCCCGGGCATCCATCCAATTCATCTGTCACAGAGTTCGTCAAAGAGGCGTTACCATGAGAACTAATGGCTCTGATATTTGGGAATGAATAACTCTCTGCATATTATATTTCCGTGGTTTCCCTTGTCAGTAAGGAAGAGTCAGGCTTCATGGCCGTCCCATTGGTCCATAAGGGCGTTGTGGTGGTTGCCGTGGGCTACGACATCGCTCCCAAAGGTACCGTTTGGGCGTGTGCCTGATTTGTGATTTTGTCGTAACACTGAGGCAACATCGGAACTTCCTTTGTCGCACAATCTCCCCATCTGCCTCTTCCTATGTAATCCTATCCCCCCCCCATTTTCTTCTCTCTCCCTCTGTTTCTTCCCTCTCTCCTTTGTTTCCGATCCAGGCAACATGGATCTGATGGTGTCTCAGGTGCGGAGGAGTGTGGTGTCTGTCGTTCAACAGTATTCCCACATCAGGTACGCCTGACGCTCTGCCTGGCTTTCACCTATCTCTCGTCTCTCTGTCTCCTATATCTCTCTCGGCCATTATGAGTTAGGTTACTTACATTGCCAGAGTACACATGAAATGACAGCAGGCAGACCAATGGCAGAGCGGGCGATGGTAATACAAAATCATTGTCGTTATTCAAAATAATAACGAGTGATGAGAATGTTACTATGACATCGTACTAAAACGGTAGGATGCTACTGTTGAAATGATTTAAAAGACAAACGTCGTGTTTGTCTGCCCCCTCCCCCCCAGTGGCCTGTACCTGTGTGGTCATTCTGCTGGTGCCCACCTGGCTGCCATGGTGCTCTCTACGGACTGGTCCCAGTACGACTTCACCCCGCAGATCAAAGGTGAAAGGTCAGGGTTCAGAGGTCAAGGGATAGCGTGACGTCAGTAGAGCTCAGTGGCCAAAGAAAGGAGTTCTCGACTGACGGTTTGCGTTTCCAGTGCCAAAAGCTTTACTGAATTCACACAGAGGCTTTCGTTCAAAATGAAGGCACTACTCTAATGAATGATTGACAATCTTCCCTGTCTACCAACCCATACATTCTCTGTCTCTGTGTGTCTCTCTCACAGGTGCATTCCTGGTCAGTGGGATATATGACCTCCAGCCCATCCTGTCTACCTATGTTAACGAGCCTCTGAAGATGACCCAGTATGTATCACATTGTCCTGACCTCCGCATTCTCTCCGATGTGTCTTTGTGAGAGCGAGGGAGATCTGGTGAAACCTGTTTTTTTTCGGGTGAAAGGGTCGCGTTTGTGTTCTGCAGCGGTCGGTGCTAGTCGGTGCCGCCATCACAGCCTCCTCTCTCCTGTTGCCCTCAGGGAGGTGGCGCTGAGGAACAGCCCTAGTCAGCTGGTGCCGCAGCTCAAACTCTCCTCCTCCAGCTGTGACATCGTGGTTGCCGTGGCGCAGGACGACTCGCCAGAGTTCCGGAAGCAGTCGGAGGACTATTACAAAGTCAGTGCAGACGGATGACTTGGAAGAACCGGAGTTGGAATCCGTGACACTTAGAATTTAAAACACTGAAACATGTTTCAGCTGTAATATGGCACGAGGGGATTTGGTACGTGGCCAATATACCGGGGCTAACAGCGGTTAGTAGGCACAAGGCATTGCGGAGAGCCTGGACACAGCGCTTAGCCGTGGTGTGTTGGCACTATACCTCAAACCCCCGAGATGCCTTATTGCTCTTATAAACAGGGTTTCCCACCCAATAAGATGGGTTAAAAAGTGATGTAATGTCATCATTTATTTATCGCTGGTCAGCCAATCAACATTCCGGACTAAGCTAGGCGTAAAGGATTCAAAGCACCTGGTTTATAATAACAATTAAAAATGGGTTGCTTTGAAACCTAAATGTGAATTTTCTGACAGCCATATGGTATATGGTTTTATATAACACGGGCAGGATATCACAGCACTTTTTACTGTTCTAATTAACCAGCACAGCATTGGAGCTGGTAAGTGTAACATGGCATGACATTATCTGGAACAATGTATGAATGATGATTATCATAGCTTTCAGGTAGTGACCGAATGAAAGACCTCGGTAACAAGGCAGCCCACTTTTGTATTTGGAACTGTTCAAGGCCATGCAAGATGAACAACGTTTGTCATTCTTCGTTTTTCCTTGTGTCTCCCTCTTCTCTCTCCCTCCTCCTCCTCACTCTTTCAGGCCCTTAAGTCACAGGGAGGGTTGAGGGTAACCCTCGAAGACGTTCCAAACACAGATCACTTCAATATCATCGAGCAGCTAGTTGATGAAGACTATCACCTCACTCGGGTAACTTTTTTTTCTCACATCTCATCCAGTCACACCTCACACTTGGAGCCCTAGACAACGAAACAGCATATTCTCTCTTTATTTCTCTCTCACTCCCCCTAAAGTCAGTCACAGTCAACATTTAACACAAACAGTGTGTTACCCTCCTTGAACTAAACGACCGTTCCTTTGTAATTGTCTCAAAGGTAATGTGAACTTGGATTCTGTGACCTCTCTGTGACCTTCAACATTCTTCCTCCTCTTTGTGCAGCTGCTGTTAAAGGCAATGGGGAAGAGCTGAAAACACACCGGGTTCCCGGACAGTCATTTATCATCCCACTCACCTGTTACTGTTGCCGTGCACTGATTGGCTAAACACGGCGGTTGGGTAACAGTGTCAGAAGTTTCCCTTTGGTACAGATCTAGGATCAGTTTCCACTTCCCCAGACGTGACCGCAACCATTAGTGGGAGGAGATGCTAAACTGGCCCCAGATCAGTATAAAAGGGCAGCGTCATCCTAATCTGTTGAGAAAATTGTGTAATTCACCTGTTGTTGTTCCTGATCAAGTCACATGATCAGGATATACATCAGGTCCCTAATTTATATATACATTTCAAGCAACAACTAGATGAAATAAAGGCTGCATAAATGCCTGGAACTTTCTGAAAATTCCCTGTTTATGCCAAAATCCCAGGTAGGAGGACTTCCAGAATAAGCAGGAAATCCTGAAACGTACAACCAGGATGTCTGGGAAACCAAGCAATTGTGCAACCCTTAAATCTACTGTAGTCGAGTTTGAGACCTGAACCAAGTCAGCATGTTTTCCTCTTTGAATGGGAGGAAAACATGCGCGTACACACACACACACGCCCATTACAATGTAACTGATTTGAATGGTAATGCCTCTTCTCTAATTCAATGTCGGTGCCATTGGAAATTTCTTTGGTTGTCCGAAATCGTTTTGGTTGAGATCATGTTCACCTGTTTGTGTCTATGGTTTCTGGTCAGGCTACATTTCATGCTGTCTGTCTGGAGCCGACAACTCAGTTTGCATGTTTGAGTTCTGGTTTGACAGAGCTTACTAGGTTACTAGGCCAGCAGTCTGTAAAAAAAAAAAGCCCCTCTGGTTTATAATGGGGAATACATTTCTAATCAAATTTTCTAACTGGTTAATCGCTAGGTGTGTGTTACACATGAAAGGAATGAGAACATTACAGAAAATAACCAACACATTAGTCAACTGAAATAGTGAACTATTTTAGAGGTAATGGGAATGTTGCGCTTTTTAATTAACTGCCCTAAAATGATCACCTAAAATATTGGGTGGTGCTTCTTGGTCTAGTTGTCTAAATTATTGTCTGTGTTATTATTTACACTGCATGTACTTGACCTAATTGTTGTTGGAAAATGGAAATGATGACATTAAAAATTAACAAGTTCTGTCAAAGCTTGCTTTTTGTGAAATGAATAACTATTTTTTGAGTTGGGACTGATGTGTCAGAGAAATCCTGTCGTGGCAAGGAACTTTTCACCACTCTCATATGAAACGTTATAAATAGGATCATTGTTTTTGGGAAACAAGAAGGATTTTGTGTTCCAGCCTTCCCATTTAACTTGCTTACCGCGCGCTAGATAGAGAAAATACTATTCTAGTTCTTTTCATGATACCGCGCAAGTCCTGTTTGGAATATTTAGACTACCATTTTTTGAGGACTTTACGGGGGTTACCTGAGAACCTCATGTCTAAAGTGGACGCACCGAGGACGGAGGAAAATTGCTGGATCATTGAAGCGACGCCGAAATGGTCAGACCAATCAGTTAGCTCAGATAACCATGCGTTGTGCGGTAGGCGTTGCGGTGGCGGCTGCGTGTCGTCAAATAGGGCTGGCACATTGGCGGTAGGTAGAGTTAATTCCGCTCGCGCCGGGGGGAAGCAGCGACAAGGCGGAAGTAGTGCTGGCTGCTTCAACTCTCTACAAGCGATGGAGTTGGGGAAATTATGACCAAGGTCCATTGAAACCCCACAAAACCTCCAAACCGCGGTCACACAGTAAGTACCATCGGGCCTAAGGAGACACAGTTCTAGCTATTTTTAACTGACAAGCAGCCTGGAGGGGGATTCATCGGTGATATCCGATTAGCTACGAATCTTAGCCCGAATTAATGCTAAATTAGTTGTTCAAGCTAGGCTACCAAGCTAGTCGCTTGCTGTATGAAATATGCATTCCTTTGCTATTTTTCACCTCCGACTCATTCAGCATTACCATTTAAAAATTGTAAGTCATTCACCTAGCTCTTCACTCCTGCATGTTAAGCCTGCGGTCTTCGTGGCTGTTGTTGCGTGGTTTGCTTGGGTACTTGTTTAAGGGTGAGGTCTCAGAAAATTGGATGAGTTTCGTCAGTGAAACATGAATCCATAGCGTTTTCCTCTGACAGTTATGTCCCAATGGATTTAAAGTCGGAGTGAGACGCACAAAAGAACGTTTTGTAAGTTACCTGATCCAATCGTTCAAATGCCCTTTCCGTCCCCTTCCCTTGTCTCGAGCTTGCCAAACTGTTGATCATAGAACATTTGGAACGTTCCACAATTCATTTGACAGCATCCGAAAGAATGATGCAATTACTGAGAACTGTTCTGATGCGGCTATTCAGTTATGCCGATGTTCAGAATGTGTACAAAAGAGTGAGTCGTTTATTTGCTAGTCCACAGCGTTGCCTCGTCTGTCCTATATCTCGCTAGAAAGTGAGGGAGGAATAAAGAGGGGTGGGTGGAACAATCATTCATAGTTGAACGTGCTGCAGAGAGGGTGCTGATTGGGCTTGAGGAAAGGGACACATAGAAAGAGGAGAGGAATATGCCTGTTGCCGAGTGCCCGATATGGAGAAGAATGGGTGAATGAGGGAGAGAGCGAGAGTGTTTGTGAGAAGGCACAAGGGACGAGAAAATCGTGCAAATGCTTACCTCAAAGGCTTTGGCTCATAGTGTCAGGGGTAATTGGATCAGCAAACTCCTGAGAGAGATGGGGGGGGCAAGAAAGATTTTTTTTTTTTGTGTGTGTGTTGAACAGGGAGAGCTGCAGAGGGTGCTTGTGTCTGTTTAAGGAGTTGGGTAGGGAGTACACGCTAAAGATGGTCACACAATTTTTGTTCAGCTGCTCTCTGAGTCCGTGGCAGAGGAGCAGCCAATCCACAGCCAACCTGTTGACATCCAGCCGAAGTGGAATGGAAATCGTGTTTACGTAATAGGTCTCGTTCCCAATGGCGCCCCGTTCGTGCCCTAACACGGTGCACTATGTTTGACCAGAATCCCTTCAGAAACTAGGGCACTATACAGGAAATGGGCTGCTGATTTGGGACACGTCCAGCAGTGTTAAATGACAAGTAAGTTTCCCCAGGACCAGAAGCAGATAGAATCAGTGGAGATGCCAATGTGCTGGAGTCAGGTCTTCAGTCACTTTGTGTTCTCCTTTGTTCAAATGGCATTTGACAACCCTTAGGCAGTTAATTTGCGTTTCCCAGGTTTCAAATTATGTTTGAAATAATTTTAAGGTAGGTTGTCTGGCTCATGTTTTAAGTTGTGTGTGTGTGTGTGTGTGTGTGTGTGTGTGTTGCAGAGTGCGTCCTGTCTTGTGGCGCTTGTGTGACCACTTCAAGTGGGGGGGTCATCCCTCTTGATCAGTCTACCACTTGATGGACAAATTGCTTCCAGCAAGATACCGATGCTCTGCTGTTCACTGTAGAAGTCAGAGGGAATGTCCCTAATGGGAAGTGGCGGTCCCGCTCTGGTTTTTTTTTTTTTTTTGTTTTTTTTCCCACAATGTCAGAGGATGTCAGTGGTTACCTGCCTTCTCAGATATTGTTCCTTGTTACTAAGGGGTGTTCCTCCCCCCCTGTTTGGGACACTTGGAAGCAAGATGGCAGATCAGGAGTTCTTCTAGAACCTCTTTGTCTCTGCCTTCTCATTATGTTGTTCCTGGTGACTATTATGTAACAATGAGGAAAGGGGTCACGTTGTCCTACCTGTACCTTCCTCTAACACACACACACACACGCATGCGCATTCTTACACCTAGCTCTCCAGTTTCAGCCACAGGGCAGGTGTTCTCAGTCCAAACGCTACCACCTGTTCCCCTCTTTGACACAGCCGACAGACACTACTTTAGTGCACTACATGGGGGGGGCGACAGACACTACTGTAGTGCACTACATGGGGGGAGGGGCGACAGACACTACTTTAGTGCACTACATGGGATGGGGGGGGGCGACAGACACTACTTTAGTGCCCTACATGGGGGGCTGGTCCCAGGACAGATCAGCGTTGTCATGACTGATGAATCTTATTTCTGCTTCAGGGGGGTGGGGCTGATCCCTAGGTTGAACCTAGATGATGCCCCCCCCCCCCCCCCCCCCCCCCCCCCCCCTCCGGGAGTGCTGATGGCTCGTGTTTGTGTTCATTAGCTTAACACTGTAGCAACAGGAAACCGCAAAGGGAGCAACCTCCTCATTGGTTCAGGTTCAGGCAGTCCTCCCTGTACTGGTTGTTTTCTTCTGTGCGAGGCCTCATCTAAAGTGTGGCCTTCGCGTGCTTAACAGATGGTTCATTACCGTTGGTTTGACCAGGGGAATTTCTCCCAAAAAGAGGGGCAAGCCGTTGGTAGACATTAGACATTCCAGATGCTCCTTAAACTCTCGATTGCCATGGTTTGCCCCCACTTTCATAAAAGAAAACGCTCAGCACCCCCTGCCCTGCGTCCTCTGCTAATCTCCCCCCTTTTTTGATCCAGAGTTTAAACACCAGCCTTTGTGGGAAAACCCCAAAGTAGGAAATGCTGCTGCTACTCTCTGGGGTCCATTCAAAAAAATTTGGACTGCAAACAATATGTCCACGAGAGCAGCCCCGATGCCGCTCTTGTTGGAGCAGCCCCGATTCCGCTGACAAGGGGAGGGAACGTATATGAATACATGTTTTAGCTGAATGGCCCCATTAAGCCCTTCGCTTACCAGGGACTAGGATCTTGTATGGGAAGACCCCTGATGGTCCTTTAACATGATCCGGCTCATCAATATAAAATGCAACTCGTGATGACATGTCCACACTTGCCCTGTTGGTTAGACAAAGGGTGAGGCTTAGGGGTTCAATGCTATGCACGGCACAGGGTTTTTACTGGTAGTCAGGCTACTGCATATTTATTAACTTATTTAAATACACTTGAATAGGTCATTTCCTGCTACAGTGCCACTTAAGTCCACTGGAAAATATAAATACCTTTTTAGTGTAAAATTTTGAAAATGTGAATTCCAAAGGTTTTTAAATTTAAGTGCAGGTAAATTTAAAAACACAATGTTGATAATGTTGAAAGGGAATTATGCATTCACTCATCAGTAAAGGTGGGTGATTTTTTTTTTTTCCATGCCGCAAGTCATTACTCATCAACATCTGTGAAAAATGTAAGACATAAACTAACATTAAGTTTTAAATAAGTTCATTATTTGTAGTCCTAGTTAAAATCTCTCTCATCAAATGATTTACCCATTTATATTATTTGATTTATATTGTTTCCCTGAAATCACTTGCTACCTTGTTGGGTCCTAGTAGTTTTCCTTTTATTAAAAAGCCCCTCGCCACAATGACTTGATTTATCTTGGTTAAATCCATTTTTCAAATACTTAATTGTTATTCTGTTACTGAGTCACGTGATAATTTTATTTATGTTTGATAAATAAGTTTCAATCCCGGTCAAGTTTTCGTCATCATTCTAATTCAATGTTTCTCACTCACAGGGTTATGGCTAACTTAGCCTCAATGTCCAGCCTGTTAGAAATATGCACTAACAAGGTGGAAATGTTGTTAGAAAATATATGAAATTAATGACTAATGTATGTATTGCTATCTACATAATGGTCAAACTCTGGCAGTTCTTTTTCGGATGGCATATAAGAAACATTTAAAATGTATAAAATAGGTTGTAGGAATTACCCAAATATAACTAAATACATACACATGTACAGGGATCCTGTTCATTTTCTGTTTTAATTTAACTGTTTTGTTTCTAATAACATGCATACAGTACCAGTCAAAAGTTTGGTCACACGTGTGACTGGTAATGTAGATTTGCATAATGACTTTGAAGGGCTAACGTTTTGTCTTTTGCTAGTTATAACTGCTTGCTAGCTGGTAATGTTTTTGTCTTGGCTAGTTATTACAGATAGCGGGCTAGCTAATTTTGTTGTTGGTGGAAAACCTGATTAAAAAAAATTATAACCAACAGTGGATAGTGTAAATATAAACAATGAAATAACATTTAACAAAAAACAATGGACAGTATAATGAATTTACAATGACATGGTATTGAACAATGGACAGTACATAGTGTCATGAATGAACAATGACAAGTTCTCTTCCTCTCGCTGCCTGACTTTTCTATTCCTTTTCTACTCTTCTCAATCCGTTCCGTTCCCTCAACCCCCTGCATCACTCTGTTTTCCATTTCTCTCCCTCTTTTTCGTCATCTCTCTCTCTCTCACTCCGTGGTCTTCCATCTCTATCCCTCTATCCTCCCAGCTCCGTCTCCTATGTCTGACGCACCGGGTTGTAATTCCAAGCCGGAACGCGTTGGGTGCCCTGGCGACTCCAACTCCCTGATGCCCATGCACGGCCTTCCCTCCCTGGGCGCCATGGCCGGCCCGACCTCTGACCCCCGCTTCCGCTTAAAATGGAGGGCCATCACTGTGGTCGCCATGCTCGCCCTTGGCCTTCTCTTCTACCTCCACCGGTCGATCGGGGGCAAATTCAGCGGCGGTGACGTCATCGGCGGAGTCTCCTCGGGCCGCTTCCATCGCCGTAGTAACGGCGCGCGGAGCTGGCGGACGAACAGCGTCAACGGCGCCGGTAACCGGCTAGTGGATAAGCGCTACAACGACACGTATCCTCTGAGCCCGCCGCAGCGGACGCCATCCGGAAGCATCCGATACCGCATCGGGGTGATCGCTGACTTGGACACGGCTTCGCGGAGACCCGAGGCATGTAAATCAGCACTCAAAAACCCGCCTTTAGCATTTTACTTTCGTAGATGTACTTTGTGTGTGTTCCTCCTGTTGGCCTTCATTCAGTTCAGTGATGCAGGTTTACTGTGAAGTGTGATTTTTGAATTCCAGCCGAAGTTTTATTGTGTCGTGTTTGGATGTCCATGGGTGTCCAGGGCTCTACGCCCCTCTTGCCTAAACACATCTGTTCCACCGCAGAAAATCGCAAATAAAATGGAAAAAGACATTCGGTGGTCACTAAATACAGTCTGGTTATCAATCAGCCCCTGGTGATTTCTGACGTGTCTCCTGTGGTCTCCAGGAGCAGACGTGGTTCAGCTACATGCGGCGGGGCCACCTGGTGGTGTCTGAGAGCGGGGACAGGGTGGAGGTGGAGTGGGACCCAGACCTCCTGACCCTGGAGAGTCACCTGGCGGAGAAGGGACGAGGTCTGCCTAGATTACTGTAGTGCTGTGTTACTCTCTTTTGCCACGGTAACACTGTTGATTTATTAAGCTGCATGTATAACGTGTATGGAGGGCTGAGTGTCTGCAGGCTCTTTCGCTTCTTGTACTTGATTGGTTAATTAAGGTCACTAATTAGTAAGGACCTCTCCTCACATGGTTGTCTAGGTAGTGAGGTGTACTCCGGTCACATGACCACTGTCGTACAACTGCCAAGCTCCTCCAAAAACACACTGTTTTAACTTTGTCTAAAAGTGACCTCACCCTTCAGATCCCCAGTTCTAATTAAAATGAGGTTCAGGGGTGCAGTAGTCATTTGGGCTGCTCTCTCTGTTTTAATGGCCTAAAATTACATGTCACTCTTATTTTGTCCTCTCAACCAATGATTTGCTTTACAAGAATGGATTTTTAAGCTGTAAAGAGATTTGAGATGGATGACCAATGGTATCGATTCCCTCTGGAATGTCGTTCTTCTGTAGGCTTTAACCACCGAAAACCTTAAACTCTGTAGCACAGACCTGTTCTGTCCTAGCTGTTTCATTTTATAATTTGTTTTGTCGTTTTCAAGCATTTCGAGATTCCTTTCTGTGATGAGAAGCGCTATTAGTTGCTCTGGACAAGGGCGTCTGCTGAATGACTAAAATGTAAATGTGTAATGTAAGAAGTTCAATGAATGTTTATTCTTGTATTGATCATAAATAGTGAGAAACTGACAGCCGGCTGGCTGACTCTTGTCCTCTGTGTCTGTCATTGTTCTGTGTCTAATGTGGTTTTGACCCCAAGAGGTATAACGGCTGCCCTTCGTAATTAGATCCTAACAAACCAGTCGTTTATTTTGTCCTGGCTGGAGAAGGCTGGTTACAAACGGGGGGCTGGACGGGTCCCCGAGGGGCGGTGCTGACGGAATGGCTGCATGTCATGTTCTGAATGTTATCTGATTGGTCGAGCGACCGGCTGACGGACCAATCTCCTGCAGGCATGGAGCTGTCGGAGCTGGTGGCGTTCAACGGCCACCTGTACACCGTTGACGACCGGACCGGGGTGGTGTACCGGATCCAGGATCAACGGGCTATACCCTGGCTGATACTCCCCGACGGGGATGGCTCCGTCTCTAAAGGTCAGTGCCGAGGGCATGCGCGCGCGGCGACGGGGTTGACCAGCTCTGGCGGCGCTTGCTAATGGTTTTATTTCGGCATGACCCGATTACCTCTGACCTCCGTGTAGGCTTCAAGGCGGAGTGGCTAGCGGTGAAGGACGAGCGCCTGTACGTGGGCGGTCTGGGTAAGGAGTGGACGACCACCACGGGAGAGTTCGTCAACGACAGCCCCCAGTGGGTGAAGGTGGTGGGTTACCGGGGCGACGTGGAACATGTGAGCTGGGTGCCGCGCTACAACGCTCTGCGGCGCGCCGCCGGGATCCAACCGCCAGGTCGGTCTAGTCTGGGCGTCGCCACCGGAGAGAGTTTAGATTAGCATCCTGTAACACGTCTTTACTGTACCTGTCACTCCTAAAGATCACTCGTACCGTGCTCATTTGCATGAGTTACATGTAAAAAATATTATATATACTTTTTATATAAAAGTTTAATTATCCCTGTTCAGCCCATTTCTGTGGACTGTTGGTCCAGAACCGACACTTGAACTCCCGTTCCTGACAGAACCCATGGGTATTCCCTTCATCTCTCTACAGGTTACCTCATCCATGAATCTGCTCCTCTCATCCCTTCTTCATCTCTCTACAGGTTACCTCATCCATGAATCTGCTCCTCTCATCCCTTCTTCATCTCTCTACAGGTTACCTCATCCATGAATCTGCTCCTCTCATCCCTTCTTCCTCTCTCTACAGGTTACCTCATCCATGAATCTGCTCCTCTCATCCCTTCTTCCTCTCTCTACAGGTTACCTCATCCATGAATCTGCTCCTCTCATCCCTTCTTCATCTCTCTACAGGTTACCTCATCCATGAATCTGCTCCTCTCATCCCTTCTTCATCTCTCTACAGGTTACCTCATCCATGAATCTGCTGCGTGGAGCGACCGCCTCCAGCGCTGGTTCTTCCTCCCTCGCCGCGCCAGCTCGGAACGCTACGAAGAGACCGCCGATGAGCGCCGCGCCACCAACCTCCTCCTCTCCTGCCCGCCGGACTTCAGCGACGTCACGGTGGAGCGCGCCGGACCCCTACACCCGACGCACGGCTTCTCCTCGTTCAAGTTCGTGCCCGACACCGACGACCAGATCGTACTGGCGCTGAAGTCGGAGGAGGACGCCGGGAAGATCGCCACGTACATGCTGGCCTTCACCTTAGACGGGAGGATGTTGCTACCGGAGACGAAGATAGGAGACGTTAAGTACGAAGGACTCGAGTTCATCTGAAATGTATTGGGGGGGGGGGGGTGGAGAGGAGGTCCGTAAGAGGAGGAAGTGAGGTGGTACTATCCTGGAGAGGGAGGTGGATACTGATGGTCAGTGTGTCCCATTTTATTCCCCTACACAGTACACGTTTTTTGACGTGATCGGTGCTTGTTAGGACGTTGTGGGTCACGCGGTGAAGGGGCGGGGTCACTCCTGGGCACTGTGGCCTCAGGATGAAGGACTGCCGCAGGGAGAGGTTATCAAGGTCCTGGTCGGCACCAATGAGGTCATTGTGAGAAAGGACCTATGATGCTTTGCACGGGACACTGCCCTGTCCCTGAAAGGGTTCTGGGTAATGTAGTTCACCAAGTCTTGTGGATGAACAGTGGGCTGTATGAACTGCCACACTCACGCTCAGGAAGAAAACACAGGTTGACAAGATTTTGTTCAACCTTTAAAAACTGTTATCAAACAGAGGTCTGACTACCTCAAGTTGTCTAACAACGACACTTATTTTGGGTTTCTGTTGAAATAGTTTGTGCCTTCTGGAAAAGACCCTGGGTTATTAGAACAAATTGTAGACAACAATACAACCCAAATGTTGAACAGACCACACTATATGAAAATATTTTCACACACCAGCTGTTATTTAATGGAGTTACTTTTATTGTAATTGTTTTCTCTGCCTTTAAAAAATGAATACATGAACTCTAAACACCATGAACTATAAAGGTAAACACTAACATTGAATGTTGTTCTGGTTCTTGATTAAAGCTGTTTGCTACAGAAGACTCGTGTAAAAACAACTTTATATTGATCCCAACATAAAATAGGTCTTAGTACATTGTATTTACTCTTACAGGCTGATTTGCGTGCATCACTCTTACATTGTAAAATGACACTCGATTACACAGTCACTGTGCCATCAATACTGTATGAAGTCTCCAGTTCAGTAATGTCACACACACTACAGGGTTTTTAAGAATACACCTGATGGACTTATACGATGGCTGTATTTACGGAGGCAGACTTCATTCTAATCTCCCCCCCCCCCTCAAATTGATCTTTTGAGGATCAGGCACCTTGACATCTGCTGATTCCCAAAGCTGATCTGTTAATGGACTAACCCCAAGCGGAACTGGGCTGCCTGTGTATTTGAGCACAGCCGAAACAAAACGTCCACGTTAAAACACTTGATTCCCACAAACTGAAGACAACCGATCAGACACGACATTCCACACCTTATGTTAGTTATTAGTTGATTGGTTGGTACATTACCATTAAACACCGCACACAATGCTTTACAATCAAAGAAGCAGCTTTGTTTATCGGCAATCTATGATTCCAGTTGCTTTTTTATGTCACATTTAAAGAGAACCCTGAGTTGTTGTGCAAAGTGTCAAACCAGTATCCTCTTATTCACAAGCTGGTTCCCATGACGATGACCTCCTGTGGCAGCCCCGTCATTTTCAGTGGTCTGAAGGACCCCAGGTCAGAGTAGAAGTCGACCATCTTCCTGTCGCTCTTCCTTAGCTCACAGAACACACCTCGGCACCCTGAGAGTCGGGGGTTAAAGCGAGAGGGGTCAGGGTTCATTCTCATTAATGTCAGGGGTCGGAGTTCACTAATGTATGGGGTCAGGCTGTGACAGAACTCACCACTGGTCTTCATCGATGAGAGCAGGCAGCTAATCATACGCTTGGCAGGGGCGAGGTCGGCGACCCGGGGGTGGAGCTTCATGGTCGCCAGGGAGGGGAAGTCCCTTAGCAACACCCTCTATATGGGAAGGAGGTGAGAGGGGAGGACGAGGTGAATGACACGCCTACTCGTAACGAGTCTTTGGAGGTGAAATGCTGGCAGCGGTTTGAAACATGCCGTTGTGGTTGTCTGGGACAGACGGACACGGACACCGCATGTAAAGTGGCTATAAAAAGTCTACACACCCCTGTGAAAATGCCAGGTTGTCTCATTCTTTTACATCACAACAAAGATAAATCATGTCAGAACTTTTTCCACTTTTAATGTGACCTATAATGTGAACAATTCAATTGAAAAAAACTGAAATCTTCGAGGGGGAAAAATGAAAAATAAAAACCTTAAAATAATCTGGTTGCATAAGTGTGCACACCCTCTTATAACTGGGGATGTGGCTGTGTTCAGAATTAACCAATCACATTCAAATTCATGTTAAGTAGAAGTCATTACACACCTGCCATCATTTAAAGTGACTCTGATTTATTACAAATAAAGTTCAGCTGTTCTAGTAGGATTTTCCTGACATTTTCTTAGTTGCATCTCAGAGCAAAATCCATGGTCTGCAGAGAGCTTCCAAAGCATCAGAGGGATCTCATTGTTGAAAGATATCAGTCAGGAGAAGGGTACAAAAGAATTTCCAAAGCATTACATATACCATGGAACACAGTGAAGACAGTCATCATCAAATGGAGAAAATATGGCACAACAGAGACATGGCCAAGAACTGGACGTCCCTCCAAAATTGATGAAAAGACGAGCAGAAAAGGTCAGGGAGGCTTCCAAGAGGCCTACAGCAACATTAAAGGAACTGTAGGAATTTCTGGCAAGTACTGGCTGTGTGCTACATGTGACAACAATCTCCTGTATTCTTCATATGAATGGGCTATGGGGTAGGGTGGCAAGACGGAAGCCTATTCTTACCAAGAAAAACATCCAAGCCCGGCTGAAGTTTGCAAAAACAAACATCAAGTCCCCCAAAAGCACGTGGGAAAATGTGTTACGGTCTGATGAAACCAAGGCCATAATTCCAAAAGGTATGTTTGGCGCAAAAACAACACTGCACATCACCCAAATAACACCATACTCACAGTGAAGCATGGTGGTGGCAGCATCATGCTTTGGGGCTGTTTTTCTTTAGCTGGAACCGGGGCCTTAGTCAGGGTGGAGGGAATTATGAACAGTTCCAAATGCCAGGCAATTTTGGCACAAAACCTTCAGGCGTCCGTTAGAAAGATGAAGATGAAGAGGAAGTTCACGTTTTAGCACGACAACGACCCAAAGCACACATCCAAATCCACAAAAGCATGACTTCACCAGAAGAAGATTAACGTTTTGGAATGGCCCAGCCAGAGCCCAGACCTGAATCCAATTAAACATCTGTGGGGTGATCTGAAAAGGGCTGTGCACAGGAGATGTCCTCGCAATATGACAGATTTGGAGCGCTTTTGCAAAGAAGAGTGGGCAAATATTGCCACGTCAAGATGTGCCATGCTAATAGACTCCTACCCAAAAAGACTGAGTGCTGCAATAAAATCAAAAGGTGCTTCAACAAAGTATTAAGTTTAAGGGTGTGCACACTTATGCAACCAGGTTATTGTGAGTTTTTTATTTTTTATTTTCCCCCCTCAAAGATTTCAGTTTGTTTTTCAATTGAATTGTTCACATTATAGGTCACATTAAAGGTGGAAAAAGTTCTGACATGATTTATCTTTGTCTCATTCTTTCACATCACAGGAACCTGGCATTTTAACAGGGGTGTGTAGACTTTTTACATCCACTGTATCTATACGGACAGTCAGTGGGTACCTGGTGGTTCTGTGCGGCTGCCGTAGCGTCGGTGAGGCCCAGGGCGTAGCCACACACCCCCGTCTCATCCTCCAGGACAAAGCCACAGTTGGAGGAGGGGGCCAGTTGTCCTGGCAACCTGGGAAAGGGGAGGGGCAGAGGTGGGGTGAAGGGGTGTGGCCAATATGGAGGAGTGCCTAGGCACGGCTCTTAGCCATGGTATTGTGGCAGTACACATAAAAAAAAAAAAAAATAAACCTCAGTGTTATTATAAAACCCATAACCAAGGCCACTGCAACAGTGAAAAGTGATGTAACCATCAAACAGCCTCTCTCAGCCAATCAGCATTCAGGATGTGAACCACACGGTTTATAATTAACCAATAAGGTGTTTTGTTACGGGGGCGATTCGGGAATGTCTGAAAACAGCCCTTAGTGGTGGTCTACGAGGCCTACACCAGTACACCCACGTGATACGCTCTTACTGACTTGGGCCCTCCCACACAGACAGTGACCTCACCCATCGCTGATCAGAGCCGATTCAGGGACCGTGGCACCTCCCTCCCGCTGCGTCTCCTTGTGGATCTTCAGCATCTCAGCCTGAAACCACAGAGGACACGAGGAGACGAAGGAGTCAGCCGAGTAGTCCTCACATGGCTCAGAGTGTTACAAAGTCATTCATGTATTCACCGTTGTTTTTACCAGGTAAACTGACTGAAAACACACACTCACTCGCGACAGTTCGGTAAACGCCGACGTCATGTTCTACATGCGATACCAGCTCCGACATGTTCAGTAGCTACATCCAAGACCGTTCGCCCCAAGTGTGTAACCACACATTAGCTTAAATAGTATATGCATTTTACAATACATCCATTATTAGATATCTGTTATTCCTGACCAACATACTTGGTATATTTTCATATACCGGACATTCTACTGCGCGGAACTGGCTGGTCAGCCGTTATCTGCTCTGAAAGAATTACGCGATTAAGGTCCACCTGCACATCACCATGACACCCAGACATTTTAGTTGGCCAACACACAGGTAACGTACCTGGTCCTCGGGGCAGTAGGGTCGTATGGAATACACGGTCGTCATGGCGGGGTGACGGAATAGATCTCTGTTACCATGGCAAGGCAGCATTCTCTGAACAATCACACGGCAACAACGACATGGTCAGTAACCAGCCAACGAGCGGGTATTTATCAACGCGTCAATGGCTCCATCTGCGTGTCATGGTCATCCGTGTGTCTAACTGGACGACGCTGTCGACACACAATGTCAACGAATGCAACTCGGGAGAAACTGAAGGCCAAATCGCAGTAGGAGGCATAAGAAGTGAACAATTCCGGTAATCTTGAAAAGGTTGAATTTAGGGAAAAATACAGACGTTGAGCCCGTGGTAAATCGGGGGGCGACAGGTGTCGGCTAGGTACCTGGAACTCCCCAGAGAGACCCCCACGGAAACTCCAGGGCTCGGGGTCCACGCATATGACCCGGGGAGAGGGAATACTCCGCCCCCCTGTGGACGCAGACAGTATTACGCCTGAATAAATGGTTACACATCAGGAATTCATGCAATTAACTGCCAGGTAGAATTTAAAATCAGCAGCCAAACACTACATTTAACCCTTAACTTAAACAAACACACACTTTTGACATAGATACAGACCACGCAGACAGCCTACCCACACACGCACGCACGCACGCACCTAATTGTCTGACATAGGCACGGGCCATGGTCACGCCACTTTTGATGTCACAGATGTAGTTGTAGAGGTCGTACAGGATGCTTCGGTTGGGGGCGTTGGACAGGCGGTTAAACATTGTGACCACGGCAACACACATCACGTCAAAACGCTCCGCCCTCAAACGCCACTCTGCTGTCTGTAGGAACACATTTTTAGAGATAAAGAGTGTGTGTGTGTGTGTGTGTGTGTGTGTGTGTGTGTGTGTGTGCTCCACCCCTCAGTCTCACCAATGGCGTCACTGCCCCCCCGACGGCCTCTCTGTTCCCCTTCAGCCAGTCCAGTTCCGTCAGCATGGTTCTAGCAGTAGAACCGTGTTCATATGGTAGGTAGAACAGTTCCGAGAGCAGCTGGAGATCGCCCAGGGTCAAGGGTTCTGCGGTGAACAGGGGGTTCTCCCCGGGACCAGGTACGTACACGGGTTCTCCCCCGTCGGTCTGCATGGGTTCTTCGTCGGAGGATTCCTTCTTCAGGGGGGCGGGGTTGGGTGGGCGGCGGCCTGGGGGAGGGGTTACATGACATTTGTCGTTATTATCCAAATGTTCGGAAAGATCCCACTCTACAGTCAGTTGTGTCTGTTCTGATCCATCTGACTCGGTAGAGCATGGCACTTTCTAAGCCAGGGTAGGGAGTTTGATTCCCGGGGGGCGGGGGACAGGGATGGAAAAAGTAGAAGTGTAGGACAAGCCCCAGCCACCTGAGGGGTATCAAATCGACCTCATTTAAATCTCACTGGATTGGCGTTATTCAACTCTGGTGACTCTTTCCTGTACCACAATCTCAAGACCTCATCACAAGAGGTAAAAAATGAAATGTAATACTGTTTTACAAATGACATCTTCTGAGGATAAAAGTAATTAAAACATATTTCTGGGACATTGTACTGGACCAAATGTTTACCCTTGGGTTCTGATCTTTTATTTGCCTAAGTGAGAGTGTGTGTGTGTGTGTGTGTGTGTGTGTGTGTGTGTGGGTGTGTGTTACCTCCAGGTTTGTCGGGGGTGAGGAACTCCTCCAGCCAGTCGGTGAGAGCCAGGGTGAGGGCTCTCTGGGGGCTGTAGCAGGGGTCTGACCCAGCCTCCTCATCACCTGCTCCAGGAATAACATCGTCCGTGTTAGTTCATCGACATCGTCCGTGTTAGTTCATCGACATCGTCCGTGTTAGTTCATCGACATCGTCCGTGTTAGTTCATCGACATCGTCCGTGTTAGTTCATCGACATCGTCCGTGTTAGTTCATCAAGTTGACTCAGCTGCCTTCTGGTTACTGAGTTCCATTGAGAAAGTCATACCAAAAACTAAAATAATTGATTCAATGGTTGATTTTTACAAATGCGACCAGCATCAAGATGCCTCAAAGAACTGACATTAAAACAGTGATGAATGTAATTTGATATGTTATACCGATCTCCATGCCTTAATTTAATGCATTTACCAGGTCAGGTAAGACATGTTCTAAATTTAGAAGCAGTTGAATTCTTGAGTTAACCTTTCATTCACTTTTTGTCAAATTTAGATTGCAACAGTTTGATACATTTACATTTCAGTCCTTCAGTAGATTCTCTGACCCAGAACGACTTAGGGCCTAAACATACGTTAACGTCCCCTTTGGAATAAAATCACAGAAACACAGAATAAATTGACACCCACTCATCTCCACGTCTTTCGCTCCCCCTGCTCCTTCTACATTTGACCGGCACCACGTTGCCAGGGTGTGGATCGCCACGAAGTTTGGGTAGTACTCGCAGTTAGGGTTTGTGAGCACCCCTCTCAGCTTGGGGATCAGGTCAGACGGCCGATCCTGAGAAGAAAGGAATGCCGTTAACATGCCGGAATTCAAAACGGGATTAGGACCCCGCAGGAAGAGGGCAACCAGAAATTAGCGGAAAAGCATATTATTATTATTATTATTAGGAAACCATTGTAAACATACTCCTTGTTTAGCACAGCACAGTACTTATTCTGTAGTGAAATATTACTGCAATTACACAGGCAGCAGTAGACAAGTATGCTAATTTCTTTCTTGGAAGTTTAACAGACAATTAATCACTTTCATAAATAAATATAAAAAATCTGTACATAACAGAATGCGGGTGGAAACATTTTGTTCTATTATTAGAAACCTTGTAAGGCCCCAGGAAGATCCTCTGGGGATCGTAGTCGTTGGCGTGGATGTTGTCCCAGATGACAGGAGGCCTCTTCAGGACGGAGGTCACCTCCACGATGGACTCTACTGTGATGTGGTGGGACACCACTTTGGGGCCTGTCACACAGGACAGCATAGACCCGGTCAGTGAGACCCGGTCAGTGAGAGTAAGTTCATAAGAGCAGGTTAGTAACACCTCTATGATGGACCAAATGTGAGAGGATCAGACAAAGTGGGTAAGACTGGCTGACTGACGCAGCCTGGAGATCAGGATTGGCCAGCTACTTAAAATGAGGTCATCCAAATTAATGAAAGTGAAAAAATGAGCAAGCAGACCATAACTGGAAGAAAACCAAAACGAGGGGAGTGAATTCGTCTTACCTGTCCAGAGCACGTCAATGTTGGGGAGCAGGTTGTCCCCCACGGTGTGAAGGTAGGCTGACTGGGAAACAGACGGGGAACAGAATGCTGCGCAATAGTCTGAAACCAACCGCAGAACTGACATTAGACACAGTAGTCTGAAACCAACCGCAGAACTGACATTAGACACAGTGGTCTGACACCAACCGCAGAACTGACATTAGACACAGTGGTCTGACACCAACCGCAAAACTGACATTAGACACAGTAGTCTGAAACCAACCGCAGAACTGACATTAGACACAGTAGTCTGAAACCAACCGCAAAACTGACATTAGACACAGTAGTCTGAAACCAACCGCAAAACTGACATTAGACACAGTAGTCTGAAACCAACCGCAGAACTGACATTAGACACAGTAGTCTGAAACCAACCGCAGAACTGACATTAGACACAGTAGTCTGACACCAACCGCAGAACTGACATTAGACACAGTAGTCTGACATCACTCCTTGTCAGGATGTGCAGATAGATGAACATTTTATATCCATGCATGATTAAAACAACAGGAACCATGTCATCACCATTTTGTTCGGTGAAATTTCTGAAACGTTTGACCCAAAATCCAGATTATGGTGAAACGTGGTTTTCATAGAAAGTCCCAGTGTGGGGTTAATTCTGTGATGGCCTGACACTGAACTGTCTTCCATGGAAACGTTCTCACGGATCGGGAGTATTCCGTACAATGTAACTGATACCTTATTCTATTTCTAAGTGACCGTTGGTCCCTTTCTGGACTGTTCTAATGCTGTGGTGGGGATCTGACCTCTGACCTCACCTGTGGGGCAGAAGAGGAAGGTGTCCGGCTGTCCCAGGTGTGTGAACACCTCGTTGGTGACGTCTACCTGGGCGTGGGCGAAGGAGCTGAACGCCCGCTTGTCCACCGGACACATCTCCGTCTCGATGTCGTCGAACAGCAGGGAGAAGGAACTGCAGCCGAACGCCCTCACCTGAAGGAGAACATGGAAGTGATGACACGCTCGCATGATCACTGAAAATGGACGGCGAGGTCTAGGCTAGCTCTACGACCACACCTGGTCCAGTTTCCTCTTGAGGGCCGCGACCTCCTGGGGGTTGGAGAAGGTCATGTCCAGGCCAGGGGAGATGGCGTAGATGAAGTCCACCCCGTTCGCCTTGGCTGCCGATATCAGCGCCGCCAGTTGTTCTGGAACAGAGTGTTCAGACTGGTCGCAAATGGCACAAAGTTATCATTTTGCAGTGTCCTGTATATTGTGGGGAAACAGGGTGGCATATTCCCCCCCTCACAACATGCACTGTCTTCAGTTGCATCCGAAATGACCACGTTCCCTGTTAAGAGGCACTACACATGACTCCGGTCAGAGGAAGTGATCTATACGGAAACCCCGGTGACCGTTGCTAAGGAAATGAATGAGACAACCAATGGGACAATAACAGTGAACTGGCTCTGTCATGTCATCAAGATAACAGGGGAAAAAATAGAAGCTCCTATGTAGAAACACGTATTAATGTCCCCATCTCTCTTATCTGATCTGCAGACGCGTGGGGACTAGATACTGATTGGCCCCGGGGTCAGGGACCTGTAAGTGTGCGCGCGCCTCCCTCTCACCAGCCTCCTCGCTTGAGTACAGGTCTCTCCAGTACATTCTGTGCTTGTAGTCGTCCTTGGGAGCGTACAGGTAGGTGTTCAGGCCCCACTTTTGCTCCCTAAACAAACAGTCGGGTGAAATATGTTTACACAGTGTCAGCATTAGATTACTGGAAGCAACACAGTAGAGAATAATTTAGCTTTGAATAAGTGTGTGTGTGTGTGTGTGTACACACAAGTGGGTTTACCACCTTTTGAATAGTTCGGTTCTTTGCTCCATAGTCCACGGGCGCCCGTAAAAGCCTGTATGAAACAAAGGTCATTTGAATGTTGATTGTGCATCATTTGAACTGAAGCATAGAGTCAAGTCGTTTTTAGGAATATGGTGGAAGCATGCTGTAAGTGGAACAGATGGCTGGCTGTAGCCTATAGAATGAGTAAAAACATTTCTTGAACAAAAATATGCCATGTGATCCGACACTGACATTTGTGGCAGAATGTAGCGAAGTACATTCAATCAAAACATACATTATTTGTGGTACAATATTATACAGCAGCAAGACATTTCCTACTATAGATGACGATGTTGACAGGTGACGAGTAGAACTTTCACGCTCACCTTCAACCACTCCACTGATGAACCGGCGGGTTTTTCCTGACTCGGCTTCCGCCGTGGAAGCGCTCGCTTTCGGCATGGTCTTGTTCAAGTACTTGCTCGTCTGAAAACGCTTCGGGTTTTAAACTTTCAGTTACAAAATTGCGTATTTCGTGAAAACGCAGGTGCGATGTCTACACGGACGTTTGCAACTGCGCAGTTATTACAAATGAAACACCTTTCCTGTATGGATGATTTGAGAGCCGTTTAAACCATTACCGACCGATCACTGAAGCTGGCCTGGCTTTTTGACTGGCAATAACATATTCTTAATAAATCCAGCAGAGTTCCTTATTGCTCTTTTACTGCGCAGACTCAGAACATCGCCACGTAAAGCGATAAAAGTGGAATTGCACAATTAGATAGTGGAAAGCAATCATACAATCATAATTACACGTTAACGATAATCTAAACATTTGTTACCCGTGCCCGTGTGCAATCGTAAATCCGTCGACGTGCGACTACCGGTCCGTGCGTGCTTAAAGGTATAGTATATTAATTATTTTAGAGACCGCCCACTTAATGAAGTTCCAAAATAAATCATGCACCAGTTTTCTAGACTTGCCTTGATTGTGATTTTAGTAAATCATCACTTTCAAAGCGAATCTAGTGGGGGAAATACAGTAAAACGCTTTCTTTTCTTCTATATTTGTTTTCTTTACATACCTTTATCTTTAGTCTATTCGTCTGCAGCATTTTACAGGGTCAACTTCAATGTACAGTGACTTATTGTTACTGTTCATTAAAGTGATTATGATAAACAAGTTCATAGTTCAACAATAACACAAGCATTTATTCATTCATGACCATAGTAATGCAATAAACCAAGGAAAACCAACTTCTTATACATTATTGTAACAGACAAAGGCAATTAACAAAGCTTGTAAATGTATAAGGATAGCAAAAATGATATTTAAACATCCATTTTTAAAAACATTGCACTTTAAACAATTCTATTATTTTTGGTAAAAAAAAGAACGAAAATTAAACAATCTTTTCATAGCATCCAGAAAGTTTTGCTAGCATCGTAAAAAAACAACAAATCAATACAACACAGTACTACCAAGTTAAAGGTAGTCTCGACGAAATTATATTTCTGCGAACAGCACCGCAGACGCAGCAACACTTCGCCCCCCCAGTCACACTATCAGAGCACGTGCCCCGGTTCACGTCAACTGCTGCAGTACAGTAACCATGGGAACCAAAACAGCGGAGAAGTTGACTCCGGCACTTCAGCAGTCTTCGTAGTTACCGGCTGTTTATTGACCCACCATGCTTATATGCTGCATCTTTGGCTGCCGTCCAAGCACGAAGTAGACAGCCCTTGAACCGTCTTACGTGGTCACATCCAAATGTACTTGCGTGTGTACTTGCCCAAGCAAGGGAGTGTGAACTACACTGAACCAAAAAAATAAATGCAACATACCAACATTTCAAATATCTTACTGCGTTCCAGTTTCAGGTAATTGATATACATTTATTAAATTATGAGGAATAAGCTCTTCGTGCATATGTAACATTTCTTTTTTTTTTTTAAACCTCATCAAACACAACACACTTGTTGCATTTATATTTTTGTTCAGTTTAGCTACGTTTTGCTGCAAAGGTGTTCACTCGTCCCCTCAGGCTAAATCACAGGCAGACTGGAACTCAAGATGTCAATCAAAGTGCATCCAGTTTTGAAGGGGATTTCCCAAAGGGAAAGTGACCAGTATGAGGGCTGAGGTGTGTCCACCGCGTGATTGGTCGGCAAGGTCTGTCAAATCGAGTCTACCTTTAAAGTGTGAGCATGTGTACCGCTCTGAGGTAAATCTGGCCATAATGTGTGAGTCCCAAATGATCCCATAAGGTGGCAACAACGTTTGGACCAGTGCCTTATGGGGAGTGCACTTTACTTGGCATAGGTGACACGTGAAACTCAGCCTGTTTCTCCTCTCCATCAATGATTATTTCTTCTTCTTCAGGACTTTTCTACCTCTTCAGTCCGTTCTGAGCCTGTTTCAGTAGCGTGTCAAAGTCAATCTCCTCAAACTTGCTTTTCGCCGGAGGGAGATCCACCTCTTCACGATTAGAATCTGGAGAAAACAAAACAACTTTGGTTAAAATGTTATGTTGACTAAGCTGTTCCAGCCACCTAGTCCAGAGGACTTGTCACACTGCATCACTGGGTTCAGATCCTGTGCTCTTTAAGGAAAAACTCTGCTCTGTCTCTCCCCACTGTCTGTCAAACAATGTATAAAAATATCCCAGAAAACACATCTTATACATTTCTTATAATTTCACATTGGCACAACTTGTGGTATTAGTTGGAATTATGCAGCTCAGCTGCCTGGAGAAGTTAAACTGACTTGACGGTTGACGTTCTTGGCCAAAACTTCGGTTCTAAATGGTTACGCCACCACTATATTTTTGTACTCCAAATTCAGAAATGGCTTTAGGAAAACAACGGGATGGACGCGCTAACAAGGCGGAGGGGATTTAAAAAAAAAGTGTTACAGAAAAATTTTAGAAAAATCAAGGAAACAGAAAACCTAAGTAATAATTCTCACCCAGGTCGGCGTACGTGGACTTGCAGAACTGCCTCCTGCCTCCAAAGCAGAGGTCAAAGGGCAGCTCGTCAGGTCTCCTCAGCTTGTAGCCTTTCTCAATGGCTGCAAATGCGTCCTCCATGTTGTAGAACGTCACAAAGCCATAGTGGTCGCTACGAAAACGAGAACACAGGTTAGGCTAGGTTTCAGGACAAAATACTGCTACAGTCTAACCAACTGACATGCACAAACAAAACAGCCAGCATTTGATTAATTCATACGAGGGAGAGAGGGACAGAGAAAGAGAGGGTGAGAAATAGAAAGAATGAGATGAATGAGGACAGTGTCTAAAGAAGAAAGAGTTCAAAGACACTGACGTTAATTTTGAAAGACAGTGGGGAACAAAAACATACTCACCCCCTGTCTCTGAAGTGAAGAGTACATTCCTCCACCTCTCCGAACAAAGAGAAGCGTTCTCTCAGCTCAGTGTGAGTCATCGCCCTCCCGATGCGACCCACATACACCACCCTACGCTCGTCCTGAAATCAAAACACCACAAAAGAAGAGAGACGGTGGCCACTTTGTTTCTTCTTCACGTGCGTCAACACTCGGGTTTTGAAAAGAACTAAAAAAAAAAATAAAAAAACGCAGCAAAAACGGGCGGTCCGTTATGTACTCACTATGGCTTTTAATTTCCTGTCCCTCATTTGTTGTTGTCTCTGTTGTTTCCTGGAGTCACTGTTGCGGTCGGACCTGAAGGTCGGCATTAAGAGGAGAACGTGGGTTAGACAGACAACCACAGGTCAGAGTGGCTACAACGACTTGACTGTCTTCTGTGTGTATGTCCATTGCTGGCAAGCATCTCGCGTTCGGGTTCCTTAACGTACTTAAGGAACACGACGTAAAACCCGGCAGACAGGAGGAACAACAGCGACAAACCGTTCGAGGTGTATTCGTGTCCCACTGACCTGTAACAGCCTCTCCACCTCCTCCTGTAGGCCAGCGAGGAGGGAGACCGCGACCTGGATCTGGAGCGCGATCTGGACCGGGACCAGGACTTTGATTTGGACCGGGAGTTGCTCCAGGAGCGCGACCGCGACCGGGGGTAGGGGAGCCGGTACCGGGGGGGGCCGGGGGACCGGGAGCCAGAGCCAGACTGGGAACAAGAACAGGAGGAGGAGCAGGAGCCGCTCTCAGAGCGCCTCGGACGGAACCTGGGGGGGGGGCACAGGAGGGAGAAGGGTCGGAGAAACAGAGAAGGGATGTGGGGAGAGGAAGGAAAGGAAGTGGAGGATCAGAGGAAAAAGACAGAGACAAATGTTGGAGGTGTATCGAAATCTCACGGGAAATCGTAATGGAATAGCTCCTCTACCCAACTTCAACTCGGACCAATAACAAGCTGACTAACACACAACCGAAGCCTACCTCTTCCTCGGCGGGGAGCGGGACCGGGAGGAAGACGAGGACGACAAAGAAGGGGACCTGGAACTGGAGTCGGAGCATGATGACCTGGTCCGATAGCGCCGGGCTGACCTCCGCCCCCTGCCAGGGGGGCTGGGGGCGAGACAGACGCCGGCCCTCTCTTCCTGCGTAGCCCCTGCAGTACCGGCCTCCGTCCTGGAGGGGGAGCTCTCCACAGATGGCAGCAACGAGTCTGAGGGAAATTCTGTCTCCGGAAAAGTCCCGCACCCTACTGGCTGTTGCTGCAGAACAAATTCTGCAGAGTTCTGTGTGCCAGCCGCTGAGGGGGGGTTGGTGATTGGTTGTCCATTGGGGAGGACCGATTGTTTTTTGCCGCACGGTGTAGGTACATTAGTCTCTGGCTGACGCGGGGTGAGACAGTAGTCGTGGTCGGGGGACACAGACGTGGCTGTCTGAAGCTTGGCGGAGGCGGCAGGGGGCTTTGGGGAGAGGGGGTGCACCTTCTTGGGTGGTAGAGGACGGGGGTCGATGATTTGGATGGCCTTTGGAGGGGAAGGCTTCTGGGTCGCTGGCGGTTTGCTCTGAGGTGAAACGGGAGTGAGAGGTCTCCAGCGCGGCTGTGCAGGAGGGGCCTGTCCCTGAGTGCTGAATGCGTTTTGGGGGCTGAGAGGTTCCCGAGCATCGCAAGGTGCTGGAGTCCTGTGACTTTCTGGATTTCCGTCGGGTCCCAGAATTGTGATGGATTCCAGAGTTTTTGGAAGTTTCGGAGCGGGAGTTTTGGGTGCTTCCAGTGTCTCGACAACTTGTGGTTCTGCTGGACATGTTTCTTCCTGAGTGCTGAGGAGATTAGCACCTTGCAGTCTCAGCACACCTGGAGTGGAAGGAACGAGGCGTCACATTATTACAACAAACGGGAATAACCTTAGCAGTCCTCTGGGACCCAAACAGTGAGGTGCAGCTCTTCATTCTACTAACATTCAGTGTCGTCGCTGGGACTCAGTGCCGTCCTGACCAGCTCTGGGTGGCTGTCAGGTCTCCTCGTGGGACTGACCTCATGGTCACTCTCAGACTCTCTCCCCTCTTTGGCTGCGAAAAAAGGGTGGAGAGAGGTGAGACGTGAGGGTCTGACGTATCAAGAGGAAGGTGGAGGTGAGGGTCTGACGTATCAAGAGGAAGGTGGAGGTGAGGGTCTGACGTATCAAGAGGAAGGTGGAGGTGAGGGTCTGACGTATCAAGAGGAAGGTGGAGGTGAGGGTCTGACGTATCAAGAGGAAGGTGGAGGTGAGGATGCTTTTAGATTAGTGACAGTAGAGAACATGTGCACAGTAGAACGGAGACATTCAGACAGGACCCACAATGCATCTGGGAGTAAATGCTGATCTGGACCAATGATAGATCACAGGGAATACGACTATATGGAAATATAGTCACACTGTCGTTGCAGAACCAGAAGTCGGACCCTCACCTTGTGTCTCCTCAAAGCGTTCTAGCAGGCTCGTCACATCCATGGCTTCGATTACTGCAACGAGACAAACAGATATCAGACTCTGAATGAAACACTTCCCTTAAATAAACCTCCAGTGTCCTTCTATGAAATATGAACAAAAATTAATGAATATTGGAATGACATCGTTTATTTTACTTTTCTATGACAAGAACGCGCCACAGATTGGCCAGGTCATCCTCCCCTAGACCCCTGATTGGCCAGCTCATCTTCAAAGCAACCATGTGTCATTTCCATTCTACCCATTCATTAGTTCTTGTCTACTTTTAGCTTGGTTCTGTTCAATTTAACGCAACACAGATGAGAACCAGCTGTGCCTTAACAAATAGCTTGTGCAAGGATGAACGTGCGCGCGCGCGCGCGCACACACACACACACACACACACACACACACACACTCTCCCAGGTACAGATCTAAAATCCTCCTCCCCCGCCCCGTGACCCTACCCATTTGTGGAGGCATTGAAAAACGACCCAAGACCGCCCCCTCTAGGGGCAACCCAGGATATATATTGTACGTTTATCACGCATGTCTCACCTGTGTCGCAGGTGGCCGTCGGCACACAGGTGCTACCCGGCTGAACAGGGGCTTGAGCCGCAAGCGTTACCTGCCCTGCCCTCTCCATCTCTGGGTGAGGGGTTATAGCAGGGGTGGGTGAACGGAGAGGAGGGATGGAGGAGGGACTTGCTGTTACCGGGGCACTTGGAATTAACAGGGACCCTTCTAATGACGTTTCAGTAGCTTTCCTTAGGCTGAGAGCCTTAGACTGACGCCGTTGCTTTACGATGCCCGCGTCCATCTGAGTGCTTGCTGTTGTTGGGCTTGGCGCTGGAGCTTCCCGGCTTCCCGCAGGAGTTTTCTGCGTCGGTCGTTTGGTGGAGAGCCTCCGCTGGATCTCCACGAGGAGGCTGCCGCTCTTCAGGCTCGGCCCCCGTTGGCGGTGCACCCTTCCGGGCACGTGAGCCGGAGACGCCGGGCCGCTGGCCGGAGGCTGATCCTTCTGTAGCTCCTGATCGGTCCCATCAAATCCATCAAAGAAGGGACGGACGCCTGGAAGTGGCACCAAGACGGGGTTCGGGGGGTCGCTACTCACCGCGACACCCCTCTTCTCAGAGCTCGACCTGCTCTGATCCACACCCGCCACTGGATGCAAACTCAGCTTGGGACTCGGCAAGGGACTAGCAGGTGAGATGGTCTCGGTGCAAGTCCGAACCCCTTTCAACCCACCAACACCCCTGGCAGTTCTGGCTTCCACAGAGTGGCGCTTAGGCTTTAAACAGGAGCTAACCGGATTCCTGCCCCAAAACAGTGCCGGTTTTGATCCACTGTCGCCAACGCCTTTCGGAGATATACTGGCACCGGCAGGGGAGATGGTCTTTACCTTGGCTACATATCCTGACTGTATCAGCCCGTGGTCTGGCCTGTGGTCTGGTCCGGTCCCGTTTGACTGTGGTCTGTGACATGTTGGACTCACCTCCAGTCCCCGCTGGGCATGTTCTGGTCTTTGTAAGCAGGGTATGGGAGGCAACTCCTTAGGGGTTTCGGGTAGAGATGGCCACTTGGTGGTGTGGTTCTCTGGCTTGGCCACCAGGGGGAGTGTCTTGCGCTGGCGCAGCAGGCGGTACTGCTGCAGACTGAGGGCTGGGCGGGGCTTGGACTCGCCTTGCTGTGGGTGGGGCTCCGATGGCAGCCTCTCAGCAGCTCGTTGCGGTTGGTCAGTTTCAACTGGACGGTTGTCCTTGGGGCGAGACGTTGCTTCGTGAGACATGGCCGCTGCCGTTTTGGTATTTTCGGCGATCTCGCCATTGGGGATTTGGCTCGTGAGCTCACTCAAGTCCGGGAAAACATTTAAGTCGGGTTCCTCTGGAGTCAGTAGGTCATAGGACGTCACCAGGACTGGTCCAAAGGTCACCCTTTTCTTCTCCTTAGCCTTCTGGCTTTCTTTGGGAACATCCCACTTCACCAGCACACCCTTCAGCGGCTTCCCTCCTACAGCTACCCGTTCACCATCACCCTCCATCTTCACCCCTTCCACAGAAGGGCCCTCATCGCCCGAGCCGTCCACATCGACCTCCTCGTCGCTCTCTTCCGAACCAGGCTTGGAATACCTCCACACCTCTCCCTCCAGGGGTACCCCGTGGTCCGTCCTCTGGTCCCCCGTCACGGAGGCCTTCTGCCTGGGCGCGCCGAACTCGTCCTCCTCTTCATCCATGACCACCTTCAGGCAGTAGGGGTGCATTAGTTCCACCAGGTCAACCAGAGACACGGTGGAATAATAGCCGTGGTCGTTCATCACGGAGTTCAGCACTCTCATGGAGTCCTGACTGGTACGGGTAAATCCCTGACGCGTCTTCTCAGCGTCAGTACTCTCCTCCTCCTCCTCCTCTCCATCGCTCCGCTGCACGGCTGTAGGCGATGAAGAGCCGTGGGCTCTGAGGGCCAGCACAGACCACCTGGGTCGGTCGGGATTGGCTGCCTCAACCTGTAAGGAACAACATTAACAAACCAATGACAAAAAATGCAGGATATCTCGCCAACACCAGTACTTAGTGCATTCATGTACCTATTGCAACAGGTAAATACTGAGTATCAACTTCTCCTGTTCAACATTGTTCAAGGGGTAAACCACAAAGAAAACAAGGGCAGTTCGGTCAACACTAAAGGTCCATGAAGGGACCGATCCAGGTGGGGTTGGAAAGATTCTTCAATTTTGCAGAAATAATATGGCAGTTTATTAATGGACGTGTGAAAAGTTGTCGTGGGCGACCGGTACATAAATCCTAATAATTTGGTGCACATTCAAATCCCGGGATATCCCATCAGTCCTAAATTAACTGGTGCGGTTACCAGTAGTGGAAGAGCTAATCTTAATCTGGTCCCACAGAATCCAGACCGAGTGAGAGACTAGAAACAGA